>JAUZNJ010056910.1:0-28817 GCA_034780135.1 Jordanella pulchra
ACTGTGCTGTCAGATCAGCACAGGCTGTCACCACCGGCAATCACATGACTGCGACTAGTCGACATGAAATGCAAAAACTCACGAGACGTCCTAGAGTCGACTAGTCGACTAATTGATTCAACCCCTAGTGTGAATGCATGCTTTAACAATTTAGAGTTTATTTCTTTTCTTTTTTTCCTCTTTAGTAAATATTTTAACTGCAGTCTTTCTATGAGTTTGACAAAAAAAATATAAGCTTTACAGAAACTCCTGCAAGTATTCCTGTTTGTTGCAATAAACTTGCTGGTTGCCCTTGTATTTAAATTGAACGTAGCCCCTATTTGGGATGCAAATAAGTTATTTAAATATCATTTGGTGATTGACTCACTGTCATTCAGTTTTGACTAATTCAGACCATGTCAAGTTTGAAGTTTCAAAACATCAAAGGGGTTTCTCCCCTCATTTGTAAAGAAAAGAAACAAACGGCTTTGCAAAAGAATCTTGAAGTTTATTGCACGTTTTTGTCACATTAAAAACACCAACATAATTTTGTTTTTTATAAATGGACTTTATTTATTACTTTAAAGCATTCTATAATGATAGACCAACACATCGCAGCTCAAGTCGAGAAGTAAAAGGAAAATGATTTTTGTTCAGAAGAGCTGATTATATTGATATTAAATTACAAAAACAGGGTATCTACTTAGGCCTAATTCCAAAATCAGTCGTTTGAGCTAAACCTTATTTGGGGGATATCAGAGCAACAAGTGTACCATGCAGAAACGGGCCCCTGATTATACATTTTAATTTAAAAAAAAAAGAACTACCAAATAACTTGCTTTCCACTTCACAAATATGTTCTATATGTTTGTGGTATTCTATAACATAAATCCAAATAAATGATTCAGAAATATGTTGTACTTAAACGTGATTTAATGTGAATATAAAGCATTTTATGATTGTCTTTATGATCTAGTTGGATGATGATTAGCTTAATCAAGGTTACTTTAACAAATTGTATGAGTGTTTGGCTGCTTAAAAACCTCAACAGTTTGATGGTAATTTTTTTTTTCTTAGAAATTGTTACAGATTGGTCCTTAATAAAACAATTCTTGCTATTGATTATAAAAACAGAGCAATCTCATAGAGGTTAAAGCATGTTTTGAGAAAGCAAACTGTTAAAATACCCATATTCTGTAGCTTTTTCTTAATCATGTAAGGTAACCCTAGTTGGTCCTAATGATTCCCCAATGATTATTTAATGTGAATATTTTATTCAGGGATCATTTTCTCCATGATCCTGAACATTTTGCTCCATAAAATATAATTTACTTCTTAAATCTTTGAAATATGCATCCTTCCTTGAGCTATATCAGTGGAAGCGGACGTACTTTAACTGTAGATATCTTACAGGGGTCCAGAGGACATCATGTCTAACAGAGGAAATGACCTTTTGCTCAGACTGCTTCAGTTCAGGTCAGTTCTCCTTCTCTCTCACATCCAGCCTCTGTATCATCACAGTCAGGGACACTTTGGGTTTTCAGACTCATTAAGTGGCTTGTTGAATCCTTCTGTGCAGATACCCCAAGATAATGACAGATGAAGGGGTGAGAGTTGTCAGACAGTGGCTTGGAGCGTCCACTCCATTCGAAGAAGGTAAGGGGATGACTTTGTGTGGAAAAAAAGGTTGTTGGGGTTTGTTTTATATTTGGTTTAATTTTTATCATTTGTTTTCCCTCTAAAATGATGGTTTCCATCTGAGTCTGTTTTTAGAAGCCAAACAAAACAATCTTTTCTTTATAGAAAATTTCAATTAATGAGAAAAATGCTGACTTGACAGATGTCCACCCAAAAGCTATTGACATCCTCTACAAGGAGGATAAACTCTGTATTGTCATTGTTTAAGGAAGCAGGCTTTTTTTCACAGTGCTGTATCCAATCATAAATACGGAAGGTTGAGTGAAAGGAAAAAATGGGCTTAAGGAATAGAAACGACTACAGCTTGGAAGGATTGTTAGAGCACTTTCCAGAGTTTGGGGTGTGAGTGCAGATGGAGTCAGAGCTGATCCTGGAATATCCATGACCGGGGCCGCAACTAATGTATTTCTTTCCTGATCCAGAGAGAACTTCAGAATGATATTGCATTGGACTAAGGAGAAAATGAACTGGACTTTTGCTCTGTGTTCTAAATTTAAAAAAAATCAACAATCTGATACCTGGATCGGATTTTTACAACGATTAATGAAATGGTTAACTTTAACATTGTTATCATTGGAGGTAAATATTGTAGTCTCACATGTCCAGCATCTTATCAGTACAGACATTCACAGCTTTCCTGCAAAACATGGAAATATTATAGAATTTGCTTTTGGTGCTTTTCATGTCCTGATAATCGAAAAATGTGTTTCCAGATTTTATCCCATGTCAACCTGTTCTTTATTCCTTTTATTTTCCAACTCCATTCCTTGTGTCCTTCAAGGTTTCCTGTTAAAGTATGTTGTTCCACCTTTGAGTCCTTTCTTCCTACCTTCTATATTTAAACTGTATAAGCTCTAGAAATATTCCCTGCAAAACCAGATTAAATTTATTGAGTTGTATTAGATGCCTCTATCCACCTGAAAGTTCGTATAAAGAAGGCCCAGTCGGGGAAGGTGTGGATGAATATGTCAGAATCCTAACTTCCACACTGAAAAAGGATAAAGTTAACCTGGGAAATGTGCAGGAAGCCTTTAACCAGGTGATCCTGTTGTTTCTCTGCAGCGTCTGTGTACAGTGCCTATGAAGTGGATGACGACTGGTGCGTCTCTGTGCTGCAGTCCTACCAGACGGACAGAGACGTCCCGTTTCCATGGAGTGTTGGTAAGGCGCCACGTTCACTAGAGGCAATCAGCTCCACACAGGATTAAAGCAAACAAATGTTGTGTCTCAGTGTGCTGACACTCTTAATGTTTCCAGGTGAAGACATGACACCAGAGGGACGGCGTCAGCTTGCTCTTTTCTTGGTGAGGAATCTGTTTTCATCTTTGCTTAGAAACTCTGTTGTACTCCTATCTTGCTAACGGGGCAGCAACTTGTTGCCTTCACCATATATCACCAAGAACCTTTTATTTATTTTATTTTTTTTTAACTGCAAATAACCCCCCACCATTTTTTTTTTTTTTTTTATTCGTGGCTTTCTTACCTCCCACCTCCTTACAAATAAAACCTACTCAGCTCCTCAGACATCATTACTGCTAAGGAACACAGTTCCGGTCACCATAGTAACAGGCTCACCTGTGCTCTCAGGTTGACTGGTGTAATATATTTCAGCACGCTCCAGCTTATTGAAGTCATTTAACATCAAACAAGAGGAGTGCCATCCATTACAGCTAATGCTATGCTTTTTCTCCCCCGGTGATGCCTTCTAAATTAGGCTCCATTCACCTCCTGCGTAAAGCCCTTAAGAGATGGGAGAGATTTGTAAGGCACTGAGCCAGATAGAATGAACCTAATATAATCAAGGCGCTGCACTTTTTTTTTTTTTTTTTGTTTTTGTACGTCGCCCTCCCACACATCTAATTCACCATTCCTCCTCCATCCTCACTGTCGTCTCTCTCTTTCTTTCTAAGGCTCAGAAGTACATGCGAAACTTTGAATCAACACATTGCACCCCTCTTCCTGCCGCCGAGTTCCACTCGCCCTGGAGACTTTAAGGGGGGGGATGATGTGAGGAAGGAAAGCAAGAGGTCGATTGCCTGTGGTGAACTGTGTTCCTGCTGGTTTTGTTTTTGTTTTTTTAACGGTTCCAGATCTTTTCCACACACAAGCTAAGACTACGGCAGATATATTTCTTTTATGGTGTTTAGTCATTCTGTTGAGGATTCATTTTAAATAAATGCACAAGCCATTACTCACTCCTTCCATTGTTCCCCCTTTGGCTGGGTTTGTAAAGCGAATGTAAGAGACATGTAATGCTCCGATTCAGTGAATAAAAACTAATCTTAACGTCGTTTATAGAGGATTTCCATCTGGGAAACGCAGCCAAAGTGTTTAAGCTTTTCAGGGTTTTTTTTCTTTTGTGGGAACTGTCTGTATGAATTAAGCTGAAGCCTAAAATGATGCTCTTAAGTGTTCCATTAAATATGCTAAATAAAATTTAGAGATGGATTTAATGTATTTTTTTCTGTGTGGGTTCATTACATCTTTGTGTTTCTACTGGGTTCCAACTTAATCTGGGAAATACTGAATATCATTTCAGTGGTATCCAGGTTTATAGGCATAAGGGAACATTTTTGTACATCCACCCCTCCTTACCTCTTTGTAAACATGGTTCGTTTTTCTTTGTCTCTTGTCCATAACTCTGTTTGCCTCCATCCTTCCTTTGAGCTCTGCCTTCTATTCATCCTTTCTACCTTTCATCATATTTGCCAGCTTTGTTTTCCCTTCCTTGAACCTCTTTCCTATAATCTTATTCTTCATCCTACGCTTTTGTAGTATCCGTCGTCTTTCTGTCCTTCCCAACTGATTTCACATGTTCATTTTGAAGTGAAATCTGGAAAACGAAATTCTTCCTAAATAAACCATGTGTAGAAAAGCTTTAGCTGATGGGATATTTAAAAAAAAAACTGATTAAACATAAGACTTTAAATCGCTTTTATTTTTAATAAGAGCTTTATTTAATCCCTTCCATACTACATTTGTTTGAAAAAAAAATGACAATGACATAAACAAATAATCCTGGTTCACAAAAAGTGTGAGTTAGATCATTTTCTTGAAGTTTTCTATGGCTTCTTTCACTTTCTCAAGCTCTGTTTGGCTCTGGCGTAGCTGTGGAGAAAAAGGAGAGAAAACTAGAAGTTATTTACCAGGTATTCACACATCAACCAGCTTCAGGAAGCCTGCAAGTCAATTTCTTTCTGTCACCTTCTCAGCATCCTGCTCCTGAACCTTTGCTGGCACTTTCTCCTTGTAATCATTCTTTGCCATCTTCTCCCTCAGTTTCTCCATCTGCTTCTCCAAGTCGCCTTTCTTTGTCATCAGCTTAGTCACTTCCTTCTCTACATCAATGAGGCCCTGCAGGGGGGAGGAGGAGGACAACGCTTTTAAATCATCGAGTAATTTCAGCTCTGAAGGTGAGAATGAACTACTCAGGCAGCGATCTGAGGATGTATGTCTTGATTAGCATACAGATGATGCGTGTTTATGCTTTTAGGGCTGTGTTAGTGCTGTCATGTAATTTGTCTGAGCTGAAATGAAGCATTCAGCTGATTAACAACAGGAAAACATATGGAAAATGTCAGCCCATCTGTTGGTTATTCAGTGTAATTTACCCAAGTATGACGAGGATAAAATGAAATCTAAAATTCACTTATAGGTGAAGTTAAAGAAGTACTGAAACTTTTTCCTGGCTAAACATCATGATCACATCCTTAATAAATAGTAACAGAAATATGTTTTGTTGCCTAAACAGCCCTGAATGTGTGTTAGGGTATCTGCTACCAAGATCTTAACAGCTAATGTTCATTTTGAGTTCTTTTAGCTCAAGTACCTCGGCTATGTTAGAAATAATTGCCAGTTCAAACAGACACTAGACTGAAGGTTAGGTCCCTCAATGTTTTGCACATCTCTCATGAACGGGCAATCTCTTGATGTAGCAACATCAACGGACTGAGCGGGCTGGTTCTGTTCTAGCAAATCGCAGTGGCTGTCTTTAAAGATGCTTACAGAGGCTCAGAGGAGCAGTGGGATTACTCTCACCTTGAGCATAAGGTTGACAGTACATCTGTCAGAGGCGATAGCCACAGCACAGCCTTCTGGGACGGGCTGGTTGGCTGTCAGAGGGATGACGGCCTGAGAATAAGACAAGGTCTGAATCTGCAGGCTGTATTTCTGCACCAGCGACACGGTTGCAGCATCTATGCACTGGAGGTAGCCTAGAAGAGGGAAACATTTTAGACCTCAAATCGTGTTAAGATTAAGCTGTGACTTAATGCAGCATTATTCAAAAGCTTTGCATATAATGTCATTTTATTCAGCTACATTTGTGTTTAAAAAAAAAAAACAAAACAAAAAAGAAATATATAAACTGGAAATAATGATGTTAAGTGCCTCAACGTTATTTAAGTGCAGTGCTTGAACTATGCAATTACTTCCCACCAACTCTATTCAAGTCAGCGGAGGTTGAAAGAGCCACCCAGTGTGTTTCAAGAAAAAAACATCACAGCAGACTGAGGATAAAATGTTAAAGCCTTGAAATTCTACTGAAATCAAAAGCTGTTTTAAGCGTCTGTACAATCTTACAGTCGGCTCTGGTTTTTGTCAGGTTGTAGTCGGCCCTGAGAGATCGGATCGTCTTGACCACAGTCATGATGAACTCCATGTCACGGTCGACCTCCTCACTGTTCCAGGAAAACTAAGGAAAGAGCACGAGGAACTCGTTTCACTCAAAAAGCAAAGAGAATCAAGCAGCATTGGTAAAACGAAATGCAGGATCTGAAGGTTTTAAGTCAATCTGACTCCAAGAAACACCATTAAAGACATTACATTGTCGTTAATTAGGTTGCTCTCGGTAACACCTAAACTTACCTCCACAGTGTCCGGGTAGGACGTCACACAGATGCTGGGGGGATCGCTTTGAGGTTTTCGTCGAGGTAATCTCTGGTAGAGTTCTTCAGTGACGAATGGCATTATGGGGGAAAGAAGTCGCAAACCTACATCTAAACAGGTGTAAAGGGTCTGCCTGCACACTTCAGCTTCCCTCTGGGCGGCGGCGTCTTCATCTGCTTTATTAAACACTGGCTTCACGCTTTCCTAAAGGAAAAAAAAAAATACTTTGTTATGGTCAATAACACACAGAAACAAAAAAAGCTGAAACATTTGTTATAAGGCTCTGTGGAAACGATGTCTAAAGCCTTAAAAACATAACTGCTAAGTGGCAGCAAATCAGTTTCCATTGAAAATTCTGGAAAATAATCAAAACATAAGTTAATTCAAAGTGGGAAAACCCAAACTTTTCAGCTTTATTCTTAGATCTATTAGTGTTTCTCCTGTAAATCGTACGTCATCTGTGATCATCGGACAATTGGCTGTCAGTGAATTGGTGCCTTTTTGTTCTAATGGATAAACGTTTGGCACTTTATCAGATAACATTCAATGAAAACATCAACCAACATCTCGGACTTCATTATAAACACCTACAATAAATTCCGCTTTCATTTCAGCAGCTTAGGCTCAGGCTGAATTTTAATAAAAACTCTTTGTTTTTTTAAACTAAAGGTTCAGTAAAGGCAAAAAAAAAATAATCCCAAGTTACTAAAAAAATAGGCTTTTGGTCGAGGCTGGTAGAAATACTAACAGCACTTCCAATCCCTTCAAATTAAAATGAAATGACCGTTTTAGCTTTTTGTCGCACATTTTTAAAGCTGACTGGTATCCATCTTTATTTTTCTGCAGCATAAATGCTTCACGACAGAAAATCATTTGTTTGAGCCTCTCTTCAAAACGGTATAAGTGAAGATAAGGTGTCATTTAAGTCAGATATGTGTCGATGCCATTTGTAAGGAAGTGGTTTCTTGAAAATAGGTCTTCACATTAATTTGTTCATATCTACATCCAAAGATAATGAAAAGGAAAAAGTAAAATAAATGGTGAACAAAGCTGGACAAGGAGATATCCATGTTTGCAGCAGAGCTGCAGCAGAGCTGGACATCCTGGAGTCACCAAATCGCCATAGTAACCACTATAAGTGCCAATCAACTGACACGGAGAGATGGCAAGGAAGGAAAAAACACATCTGTGATGCTGTGGTTTGGTTTGTGTCTCAATTGTTTCTTCAACCTTATTCGAAGTATGGAAATCTGAGAGACTTTGAATGAGAAACTGGAGGCATCTGGCAGAACACTAGAAATAGGTAGTCTTTGTAATAATCTATGGACATCTGAGCAACACAACAGAGATAGTTCAACACACACAGAATAACCATTTTGCCATCCCCTAAAAAAAAAAAAAAACAGGCATGTATAAACAATAAAACTAGCATTAATTATTTAATGTGGACTGTGCTGCTGCATTCATAGTTGGATTTAACACTTTTTGCACCTCTTCAACAGTTTTTTTTTTCTGATAGGAGATACAGACTAAAGCAGACCCTACCAGGTAGACATCACACAGCTCATAGAGCCAGAAGTTATAGATGGACGTGGTGATGCCAGGAAAGTCGTAGGCCTTAAAGCCAGCGTCACAGAGAGCCACAGCAGCACTCAGTCTGGACAGGATCCACCGGTCCGACACGCTCTCCTCTCCTGACAGCTGAGAAGACGGACACCATGTAAAATAAAGAGCATGTAAAAAAAAATCTACATATGAGAGCAAAAAAAAGTGGTCCAGGAAATCTACTAACTAGTAATAAACAGGAAACCCAATTTCTAATCATCTCTTCATGCTCTCTGTCTAATTATCTCACCTGGGTCGTTTCTGATGGAATAAAGTTCTCTCCAAGCGTCTTCATTGCAAACTTCACAGCGTTCCACAGTTTGTTGCAGAAATAACGGTAACCCAGGATGCGGTTCACATCCAGGTTTATGTCCCGTCCTGAGAGAAAGAAAATAAACATTTAAAATATACCTGCCTGTTTTAGCAGCAATGCAGCAGAGCTTATCTTGTCCTTTTGTTTTTAAAACCAAAGTCATGCAGTTACTAGAATAAAATCAACTAGGGGGAAGATTTCACCTTGGCTGGTGTAGGCGCACAGAGCAAACCGCAGAGCATCCGTCCCACACTCTGGGATGCCGTTTGGGTAGTCTGACTTCTGGCCTTGCTTCGCCTTCTCCACCTCTACAGGATCCAAGTTGCTGTCCATCAGCTGGGCATGAAGACCCTACAGGAGGCGTAGATCAGGAGTTTGCTCAGTATTTATTTTCCATATATCTTAGGGGTTCCTATACTATCTAGAGTTGAGTTTAATAATCACATCATCTTTTCAAAGAAAATCTAGAATTAAAAAGCGGTCTGAATATAGATTCATATCCAACCTTTTATATTTTATCTACCACATGAAACAATGGAGGTCAACATTGCAGCCATGAGTGCTTTATTTTTGAATACTTGGAACATAAAGATAAAAACCCTTAAAAAAAATAACATCATCCATCGGCCTCTAAACAGTTTTAAATGCATACACTGAGCAGAGAAATCTATAGTCCTTAAAAGACAAAAATAAAATCAAATTAAACTATAAAAAAGCTCAAGTACCTTAAAATCTTCTCCTTTTTTGCAGTAGCATAAAGTAATTTCCATGTTTTTTTACTGGAACTTCAGGAGGTAGCCCAACACAGTAGTGCATGATTGTGAAGTGGAAAGAAATGGATGCACTGGGTTTAAAAACCTTTACGCCCCCCCCCCCATAAAATACATTGAAGCCATTGATTATAGTGATGCATTATATGTGGAGGAAAACTGATTAAAAATCAAGGGTTATGAATATTTGTTCAATCTACTGTAAGCTGTTCCCCAATATCATTTCATTAAATCCCTAAATATTGTTCAAGGAGAATGTTTTAATGTCAAGAGTATTTATTAAAAATACAGGACAATGTGGAAAACGTTACATACCCACTGCTTCCCCGACGAGTCAAAGAGAGCTTTTACAAGAAAACCAATCAGGGTAAGGTTCAGTTTACTGCAGGTCATACAGTGCCCCCTAGAGGACAGACCTGCTTCAGCAGACTCAATAACTGCTGGAGAGATTGATGGGTGCAATAAAAGCTTGTTGGGAGCAGAAGGAGGTGGTTAATAAAGCTTTTTATAAGAATATGGGCTTGGAGGGGCCAAGGAGCTTGTAGTGAACATGTAAAAATAAAAAACCCAACTGGGAGACAAAGACGAGGAGTTTGTCTGAGTCTAACCCACAACTCTAAATCTGGGGGCATTTCTACACGTTTTTCTCAGACAAAACGTCAAGACTTTTCCATACTCAAAGTTTTCAGTCCTTTTCCGTTGATTTTTAAAGTATTAAAACCAATCTACTGAATTTATTTATTGGTTGATTGTTCCATAGTGTTTTTAAATGTGCTGAAAACACAGACTGAGAAGAAAGAAGCTTGAATGGATCAACTGATCCAGACTTATCTGATGGACGGAAAGGTGTAAAAAATGGATCGACAGGATGGGTAAAAAGACAAAGAGATGATTGAATGAAAAGAGAAGCGGATGGAAATATGGAGCCACAGACTGATACAAGGTTTTAATAGTAGAACAGGAAGTACGAATACTTTTCCCGCTCCCTAATAACCTCAGACTAAGTAAGAAGCATGATGTTTGAGCGCTGAGGTGTTACCTCCAGGGAGATCCCTGTAATGACGTCCAGCGGGTCGATGACGTTCCCCAGGGACTTGCTCATCTTCCTTCCATGAGCGTCCCGCACCACAGCGTGCAGATACACCTGGTGAGAAATGGCACCATCGCCAAGGTTGATGCTGTTATTCCATGGTAGTGATGAACAGCTGTTGCAGGTCGGAGGTCGCTGCCCGTCTCACCTCTTTGAAAGGCAGTTTGCCCGTCAGTTTGAGGCCCATCATCACCATGCGGGCCACCCAGAAGAACAGGATGTCGTGACCCGTCTCCAGCAAGGTACCAGGATAGAACACGTTCAGGTCCTGGGTCTGAACCGAGACCATTCATAACGGAAAACCATATCAACTCCATTAGAAAACAACAGTTTCAAAGTCACATTTTATAAGGTTTACTCTGACAGGTTCATGAAGTGGATATGAACCAGTTTATTGGCTTCATAAAAGTTACAGGTGAACTCAGAACCGAGGTGAAGGCTTTCCAGTTTATAAGCTTTGCTTTACAACTTTATTTTTTTTTTTTTTATCTTCAGCAACGCAGACTGGAAGCCTCGTGGCATTTGCACCTGCAAAAAGTCAACTGACCTCATCGTCTTACCTCATTAGGCCATCCGAAAATAGAGAAGGGGAAAATGCCAGACGAGAACCAAGTGTCCAGAACGTCTTCATCTAAAACGCAGTAAGAAAAAGGTTACCTCATCTGTTCGAATCATGGACTGAACTGATTCAATTAAGTAAATCTGTGTGCCTGCATACCCTGCTGTCATCAGACCCAATTACTGTAGTACTGAACATGCTAAGCAGGTAAATCTCACCCTGTCTGAGAGAAATTTTATCCACAGACACGTTGAAGCGTTTGGCTGCTCTTTCTTTGGCCTCCTCCTCTGATCTGCCACTCACCCAGTAATGACCATCCATGTCCTAGAGACAGAGGAAAGAAACTGTACGATATGAGCAGTACTGATGAAAATGGCTTTTAATCTGCCATCTAAAACCCTTCGGAGCAGAAAGAGGTGATGGATGTCAGCTTACCTCGCCAGGTTTTACAGCAGGATCGTTTACAGTAACAAAATAAGCAGGAATACGGTGACCCCACCACAGCTGCCGGGAAATACACCAGTCCCTAAAAAATAAGGTGAGGAATGCGTGAGAATTTACATTTCAAATAGATTATTATTTTTTGAAACAAAATGCTAATTTGCCATTTTTGAGAAGGTTTGTCTTACAAACATTTGATCCCTTTTACAAATGGCTTGAATTGACTTTTCTACATTCCTTCTACTATTTATAGTGTTCTTAATATTCAAGCTCCATCATGTTCCATATGCTATAGGTTTCTACACTCTTTGTACTTTTAATAATATACTTTAAACCTTTGCTAAAGAGCTTAAAGTTAAGATTGGCTTAAATCTTTTTAAGCTAAATCTCTAATGCTGTTATGGGCTTAGGCTGCTGGAAGACACACTAAACATCTTTCCTTTTCTTATTACTTTCTGATAATAACAGATTATTATTTAAGACATTTTCTTCACTTACTGCCGTCATTAGCCATGTTTTATAGAAGATAACTCTTTTCTTTTCAGTTATAACTTGGGCCCTAAAAAAGTTGGAAAAACTATAAATTTCAAAGATTTGTCCAAATTTTAGGCACAAAACTCTCTACTACAAAGCTGAAGCGACGAAAGAACTTTTTTTTAACAAGAGGCTAAAGCAGACTTCCTGAACAGTAAGGAAGTCGCACCTAGATTTGACTGAACTGAACACAGGAGATTTCCTGTCTATATGACAGATTTTCAAGTTTGTTTTTTTTTTAAAAGCAGGTAAATATTGTAAAGTTGAGATGAGCTCATAGAGTTCTGTCATAACATGCTGAGATAATTAATAAAGTCAAAGTTTAAAGGTGTCCAAACCTACCAGAAAACATTATTTTATCCTAGTTTTCCCTCTAAATTCTATCAGCTTGTTCTTTCATTGTGTTTAGAGGCCGCAGGCTCCATTAAACGTGGACAATGTTCTAAAATGATCTTGGTCTTATAAAAATCACTACAGAGTTTTGTGATCTGTTGATACCCTTTGAAGCTTTCTGTCTTTGGGCTACAACCATGAAGCAGTCCTAGAGATCTACCTAATGTTGTCCATCCAGTTGAACCATGTCTTCAGGTGATGATCGGGGATAATCTTGAGCCTGCCTTCTCTCACAGCGTCTGCAGCCTGTTTGCCCATATCTCTGCAGTTCACGTACCACTGAGGCTTAAGCAGCGGCTCTACGATGTCCTTTGAACGGCTGAGGGAGAGGAAATACAGCACGGTTTAGAAATAATCCTAAATGGGAGAAATAAATCTCTGAACCAATACCCTACGCTGAGAACGTTGGATCTACCTGCAGACTGGCACAACCATGGGGTTATCTTTGATCTCTTTAAACTGGCCTCTGTCCTTGAGTGCCTGAAGGACGGCTGTTCTGGCCTCAAATCGCTTCATGCCCTTTGGGACAGACAGAGGTGGTGAAAAGAAAAGTCGGAGATAAAATTGCTTCCCTGAGGAAAGCTGACTGTCACAGAGAAAATGTCCTCACTGCAGGAGGAAGGCAGCTAATGAGACACTATACCAGGAAGGGAGGAGGCACGTTAATGAGAAGCCCGTTTTCATCCAAGATGTTGATGAAGGCCAGATTGTGTCTCTCTCCGACCTCGTAGTCATTATGGTCGTGAGCTGGGGTGATTTTGACAGCACCTGAACACAGAGGTGGTGGAGGATTAAAAAAGAACAACAGAAATGAGCAGAAAGGTTGAGCTGAACAACTTTGTGATCATTTCATTTCTCTTGTGGTAAAACTTGCCTGTTCCAAAATTCATGTCCACAAAGTCGTCAAAGACGATCGGCATCTTGCGCTCACAGAAGGGATGCAGCACCATTTTCCCTTTCAGATGCTGGTATCTGGGGTCCGCCGGGTGGACAGCCACAGCCGTGTCTCCCAACATCGTCTCGATACGGGTCGTGGCCACGATCACCTCTTCATCTGGAGAAACACCAAGTTTGGGAAATTAGCTGAAGCAGAACTTAGCAAATGTTCTGAAACAATCTGTTCTGCTCCTATTTATATACCTGATCCATCCACCTTGTAAGCAAAGGACACCAAGACCCCAAACTCTACTTTGTCCTTGTAGCCGGGTACAGGGAGCAGAGTTCTGCCGCTCAGCTCCTTCTTATCCACCTGGAAGACAAATATTAAAGGTTTAATCAGGGGGAACATTGTGACCAGAACTGACTGAAAGGACGGTTTGATATTAAGCTTCCATTTGTCTGAATCTGCACATTTACAGCTCAGGTAACAAATCACATACACTGATCAGAGGATGAATGTCAGAATAACTTTGGGCTTTTAACAGTAATTTATGGGTCGTTTTGCCATAACTTCAAAAGTAGAATAAGGTGCACAGGTTTGAACTTATTGTTATTCTCAGGATGAAGTTAGCTTTTGAACCGCCTGTTCTTTGTAGCCTGGATATTTGAGCTCTTGTCTCGTCAGACATGGAGTTCATTTCAATAGGCTAGTTTCCCATTAAAAATACTTCACATCTTCTAGCTTTTAGTATGTTTGTACATTTAAAAGCTGTTTTGATATGTTTGGGATCAACGTCCTGTTGGAACAACCAACTGTATCCAACTATTGTTTTCTAATATAGGTGGTTGGGATGTTCAGGAAAACCTCAGGAAGGACCCAGGGTCAAAACTGTGATATATCGCAGTGCGACCCTCTGCAGTGAAGCAAATCTGACATCAACACTGACTCAGAGCGAGCCGATCAACAAAGATGCACCCTCTATATAGAGTTTAGCTAAGTCATAACTAGGCTGTTTAACAAAACAACATGATAGCAGAAGTAAAGCATGGTAGTGGCATCATCATGCTGAGGAGACACTTCACTGTACTGGACAATGTGCGTGCAATAATAAAGGAAGTCTACCTCCTAATTATTCATCTCCATCAGCAGAGATACTTGAAGCTTATACACAACTGACAATAAAACAAAACAAGAGATTTATGGAACATTTTAGAAACAGATTAAAATAATGATAATTATCAGATTTCTTTCGTTATTAAAATTAAGATGGGAAGTTATTCAGTTTTAATACTTGAACCATTTAAAATGTGCATTCTAAGAAATATTCTAGGCAAACAGGATAAAACTAGAAAATAGCTTTATAGAACATAATAGAAAATAAAACCTAATAGAAAAACTAAACCCAACTAGTTAGATTAGGACTAGTTAGGATTAGGGCTACAGCTAACAGCTACTTCTTTAATCAATCAAGTAATTTTTCTCTGAATGCCAATGAATTTTCTCTTTAACAAATCAAAAAGGGTTTTATTTCAGTTTATATTAAATCATAGGAAGGCAGCAGATGAAGTTAAAAATTCCCAGATTTTATTATTTCACCAAAAAGCTTTTTTTTTAATTTTTTTTGGCATAGTCATATTTGGCTTCTATGAAGGTAGAAAACATGTCCAATTTATTACAAAACAGTTAAATACATAATCAAAGACATCAAAGGTTTAGGATTCAAATTCACTTTAACAAAAAAATCTGTTTTTTTTCTTTCTTAAAATCATAAGAAGTACATTAACTAAGTGAATGATCGGCTCTGCAACCAGGTGTCTCTTTAGATCTTCTAATATCCGTTGCATTGTAATTATGGACAAACACTTCACTTTCACTTCAGTCAGACTCATTTATTTTGGATAAAGGTATTCTTCCTTGCTTAGGGGGTTTTCTATGTTTCCTTGTAACATTCTTCTCCCAGTTTCATCAACCATCTATACCATCTTTTGCTTTTATTCCAGAGAAAATGTGCACATTGTGCAGCACAAGTATTCATTTCTGGGACACGGGACCCACTTCCTTCTGATCTGTGTTATAGAAATACCAGTATAACTATAAACTAAATAACATCAGTAGCTTATGAACCCAGAGCCCCCACACCTGGACTTGGCAATTATTCAAAGGCATAGTAATCAAAGAGATTACATATCTTTTGAATTTGAAGAAGGCAATAAAACTGATCATTATTCTTTTGTAAATAGATTATTTTCCTCCCTGATGTTCAGGATCATTACATTTCGATAAGCACAGACAAGCATTGCATCAAGAGCACAAACCGTTTATAAAGGTAAGAGAAATGAGGAGCATGTACAAACTTGCCTCTATGTCAGAGATGGCGGAGTTCAGCGTGCAGGACCAGTTGACGAGCCGCTTGCTTCTGTAAATCACCCCCTCATCGTGCATACGGATGAAGGCCTCCTGCACCGCATAGGACAGCTTCTGGTCCATGGTGAAGCACGCTCTATCCCAGTCCAGAGAGGACCCCAGCTTCTTCAGCTGGTGGTAAATACGATCTCCCTTCCTATAAAGGAGTCAGTTCCTCCTTATTTCCCATTCAATTTGATTCTTGATCAATTTTTGGCCTTTAGACTCACTCGTTCTTCCATTTCCAAACTTCCTGGATGAAATTTTCCCTGCCCAGATCGTGGCGGCTCAGACCCTTCTCCCTCTTCAGCTTCTTCTCCACCACCACTTGTGTTGCGATCCCAGCGTGGTCGCAGCCTGGGTTCCACAGGGTGGTTTCCCCCCGCATCCTGTGCCTGCAAACACAAAAACTCCATCAGCGCTTTAAAACCACAAACTACTCTTAACTAGGGCCAAAAATCTTTGCTATAGACTTCTAGTAACTGAGCAGTAAAGTGTTAATCACCATCTGGTCAGACAATCCTGGATGGCATTGGTGAGAGCGTGACCCAGATGAAGGGATCCTGTCACGTTTGGAGGAGGGATGCACATCATAAAGATCCCGTGAGGGTTTGGCTCGCTGATGCTCTTCCTCTAAAACAGCAAAAAAAAAAAGATGCAGCCAGAAGTTGCCGTTATTCCATAAAAGCTTTGATCTGGAGCTAATATAAGCAAAGGAGAAGGATGCACTTACACCATACTCAGGTTTGAAAAAGCCCTGCTTCTCCCACCATGGATACCAAGCAGCCTCCACGTACTGAGGGCTGTAGGAGTCTGGAAGTGCACTGATGACGTCTAAAATCAGAAGATATGGAGAAACCTTGTGTTAGGGCTGCTGCAGATGTCGCCTCAACATAAAATACAGCAACATGCATGATTAATGCTTCACTGTCAGAAACACTAGCTTAGGTTTTAGTATTTTAAAGATACAAACTGTTTTCTGCTCCTACCTCGTAAAGTTTGACTGAAATTTGCTGCCAAATGGCTCCAGAAGAAAAGTTCAATCAATTAATCCCCAACAAAAAGGAGGAAAAGCATGTTTGGAGGAGTCAAACAGAGTCTTTCAAACTTAAGGACGCTGCACCAACTCTCAAGCATGGTGATGGCAGCATCATGCGAGGATGCTGGTTCCAAAGATTGTATGGATTTTATTTTTTCTATTTCATTTAATATCAATGCCAGAATTATAAAAGAAGATTGTCAATGGCTACATGAAGCATGTCGCTGTTCTGCATCTTGCTTAGGGACGTTTATAAAAAAAAAAAAAACTCTTAACTCCAACAAAAGTCATTTTAAATGCTTCAATAGGAGGGGAAACAGAATATGACATCTTGGCTATAATGAGTGTAAAACCTTCTAACTCTCTCTTAATGAACGATAAAGAAATCTGGGATTTTCAATTGACCTTTTTTTTCTCCGGGGTTTGTAGGAATGCTGTATGTTATCACTCCAAGCTCTTTCTTTTCAGGTTTTGCCTTTTTCTGGAAGAAAAAAGGAAAACCCACTTATCAAATGATCCGTGTGGTAACCATCCATATCGAAGTTTTGTTTTTTTTTAACGGTTCTGTACCTCTGCTGGAGGTTGGGTCTTTTTCTTTGCCTCCATTTCCTTCTTCTGTTGAAACTTTTCCAGTTTTTCCCTCTTCTTTGCTTCCTTTTTCAGCTGCGCCTCTGTCTTTGGTGGACCTGCAGGTAAAATGAATAAAAAGTACATTTTTATGTCTCTTAACAAATATATTAATCTTCTAATGTTCAAGAAAGCTCATAAAATACTTGGTTTACCATTAGTTGTGGAGCTGCTGGAGTCCACAGATGCACCGGCATCGGCAGCTTTTCCAACAGCACTTGGTGAAGGTGTTACTGGTCCCATCTTCTCACAGAGAGCGATCTCTCCCAGCACCTTCAGGAACTGTGGCTGGTTAATGCAGGTTGTGAACCACCTCGTCACGTTGGTCACTGCCTTCCTGTCTGAAGGCTCCAACGCCTGAAAGTGAAAGTCACACTAAAAAAAAAACACAAGACCCACCACGGAGGAACCTATGGTCACAGCGATGTGCAGCATACATACGTATTTGAAAGGCAGAAGAACAGCTGTAGCTACAGCCATATCAGCCAGAGTTAGGCTCTCTCCCACCAGGTAGGTTCTTGGCGCCAAAGCCTGATTGAGAACCTTTAGAACCCGCATAAGTTCTGCTCTGGAACTCTGCTGGATCTGGAAATTTAAAAAAAAATCTTATGCTGTGTCTTGCAAACATTTCTATATCGTCAAATTTGAACACATTTCTTCTCATAAAGATTAACATTTATCGTTTGGATTTAATGGGACAGATCAATGCAAAAAGGATGGAAAATGAGGGCTTTAACCTTTTTGTTCAGCCCACTTCACTTGGATGTCCCTCAAGAAAATTCAATTGACTCTACCAACACAGGGGTAAAAAGTTACCTTTTTATCTACACCCATCACTCCCATCAAAGGGAAGACCACCGCACAGGAAACAGGGGTGAGTTCATTGTCTGCAAAGCTGAGCCACTGCCACACTTGGCTCTGTTGCTTGGAGTCCAGCCCAGCCCTCTTCCCCTGAGAAGCCAGGTACCATGCAACAGCGCTGGCCCCGCTCAGGACAGAGTCCCCATCCCCAGCAGCAGCTAGGACCAGTGCTGGTCTGGAGAGAGCATTCAGGGAAGCTGGTGGATCCTCTGTGACGATCCGAGGACGAGACGATGGACAGAACTCGGCAGCAATAAGACCCAGGAGACTTCTGAAGTCGTCAGGGTGAGGAGACACATAGAGGGTGGCCATCTCTGGAGGACACAGAGTTATACAAGGAGTTTAACAAAACAAGGGTAGAAATGACCAGTGACAACACAGTATAGCCAGTCTAAGATAACGAAGATTATTAACATAATGTTAAACTTATTAATAAGAATAGACTATTATATAATCATTAAAGCTGTCAAAAGTATGGCCACTCAAATGCTGTATCCAGATACAATACCAATTTGGCATGGTATAGAAAGTCAATACAAGGGTTATTTGCATATTTTTGCTATTGTTAATTTTAGATTTCTGGATTATTTGAAAATAATCTGGGAGGAGAACCAGGGGACGACCCAGGACACGCTGGAGGGACTATGTCTCTGGGCTAGCCTGGGAGAGTCTTGGAAAGGGAAGTCTGGGAGTCTCTGCTGCCCCCGCGACCCGGTCCCGGATGAAGTGGGAGACGAGTACAAGTACAAATTATTCAAAAATCTCTGACCTTTACACAGGTACCAAAACTCTTGTGTATAGTCCTAATGATAATGGAGCTATTCGTGATTGATCTTGTTCTGTTTTTTCAAAGGGTAAGGTTTTAAAAACCCTCTGCACTTAACAGTTTCAAGTAAACAAAAACAAGCCCTTCAGGTTCAACTGCTTGAGGCTAGGAAAACAAAAGATGAAATAGAAAGTAAAATGTTGGTATGACAGAAAATGACATATTTGACAAGCTGTAGCTGTTCTTTTTACAAATATGTACACACATCTAATTAAACCTAGAGCTATAATATTAATCAAAATGCACATCTGCTTGTTAAGTAATAAAGATTTTTGCTCAATTGCAATTTATTATTAGGTTGAGGTTGTAATAAGTATCAAATTTCCTCGTGTTTAACACAAATCACTGGCCCAGTTGACGGCAGTGGAACATGGTTATTTTACCAGCACATCATCACTATATTATGATGCTTCAAAGCTGATCTCTAACACCACCTGTCAACTAGGAACTTCTACTAAAAAGCTAGGGCTAACTAGCCTTAGCTTATATTTCAAAATAAAGCTTTACTTTTTTTTTAACAGTTACGGTTTTTATCGGAAGTAATTCAACTTCAAACTCGTTGTCATCAAATGAATTTAGTGCACTTTCTTTGAAAAAGCACTTAGACAAAACCAGGACATACCTTTGAATGGAGCAGAGAGACGTCAGCTTAGTTAGCATACACACAACCACATGAGTCCTCTCTGCCTACTGCGCATGTGCGGTCTGATGCAACGTAACAACAGCTTCCGGTAAAATAAATAGATAAATGAAATAAAAGTACATTGAAACGTAAAACAAAAATATGAAATTAATACTATGATATTTATATATATGTGGGTGTTACGGAATAATAAGGAAAACAAAGAAATATATTTTTTTTTTCTCTCGAAAAACAGCGAGCAGAATTTTCATTTTTTTATTTTAAGCTTTATTGAAAACTCTAATAATATAGACTATAGTAGGGAATTCACACGAGGTGTCAAATTAGGAGCAAAAGCAATAAGTACAAAATAGCAAACAAAAGAGAGTAGAGAAAGTGCTAATCACAAAGGGGTTACGGCATTACATTGCAAGGCTTTTTGTGTCATTTTGGAGCACAAGAAAGATTTCAGCGTGAATGATTAGAAAATTGAGGAGTTTCTTTCTAACCAGGCACTGATAATAATTTCCAAGATCATCTTTGAACCCATCTGCAGAGGGCAAACCGTTTTTTCTATGTTTTATAATGAATATGATATCTGCCTATAATTAAAATAATACTCACTAAACTATGTTAAATGTGAGGACAGCTTCAACATACAGCAAAGCTTGTAGGAGATCCAAATGAGAACATGACCTAAATTAAACCTGGCGATAACTTCCTCCCAAAACTAAAAAAAAAAAAAAGAAAAAGGGCTAACACAAACACAAATGTACTGTTTTGTTACCCTCCCAGTAAAATGCACACAATTCCACTTCAAAATTATATCACTTCTTCAGAGTTTCAGCAGCAGGGTAGTAATTACTAGTGATTTTAAATTGCATTTCCCTAATTTTGGGTGAGACAGGCCACTGTGAATAGCATTTTTGGGGATTGTGTAGTTTAGTACTCCCACCCTTAAAGCAGGTTAAAACCTTAAGTTTAGAAGTGCTTCTAATAACTTTATTATAAAACAGTTTTTTTCTTTAATTCTATATCTCTATTCTTCAATTCAGATAGTTTAGCAGTCACTTTCGAATATATCAAAATGTTTTTAATTAGCTGAATTAAGGAAGGTGGAATTACTTTACATTCTCTACATGAACATTTTAAGTGAAACTTGTCGACGTAAAGATGAAAGTTTTTCACTTATTCTAATATGGAGAGTAATATATTATTGTAATAGAAATGTACGTAAAATAAAAGTGATTTTCTTAGTGTTACATTGCTTAAAGTATAAATATTATAAACTCGTGGCATGTCTATTTAATTAAAGGCCACACCTCATAAAAACATTTTGTTTTCAAGATAAAAGTCTTGCAGGTTTATTTTTTTTTTCTAACCTTTATTAAAACGGGTTAAAAAGAGGTATAATCTATAATGTCAACTTCACCACGAGGAAGCATACAAGCAAGATCCAATTTAAGAACAAAAGAAGACAATATTGAAATTACAAAATGAATGAAATACAGAATATTTTGAATGAAAGTAACAAGCGGCATGTTTATAAAAAAAACATACAAAGATTACTGTGTTTTTTACTGGTTAGTCTTTGAAGGCGACAAGTGGATTGCTGATGAGACTACATGGATATAGACTGCAGCAGCTTTGAAATTTGAGATATAATAGGAAAATATTTTCTTATATATATGCAAGAATTTGGTCTACAATTTTACTGAGGGAAAGATAACAGAATATTTCCAATTACAGTTCTGTTATGGTTCGATATCATAACTGATATTGCATTGTTTTTGAACAACTTTCATGGATTTTTGCGGTGACATCCCAAATAACAGTATAATTACATTTTATTTATTCTGAATTAGGTCAATTCTAGAAAGGAAGCCCAGACGTCCCTCTCAAAATCTGGTTTCTAAAGAGCCTCTAGGCTGGAAGTCTGGATCTCCTCCCAGTGGGACCCAGAAGTTGTTGCAAAGTCAATGTACTGTATTACTTCTGGCCCAGGTCTGCCCTCTGGCCTCCTTTCTCTTGGAAATTAAGAGCTGCATGGTGCAACAGTCCTTAAAACTATTACCTTATATTGGAAAAAAATATGATTTCCAAAACCCATGTAGCCTATGTGTGGAAAGCACATTTTCCCTGTGGATGTGTGGGTCCTGCTGTTATATTTGCTTTAAACTGACCACTCTGAATGTTTCTTTAGTGATGGACTGATAAACTCCCCTCAGTCAATAACAGCTGGAAAAAAACATTCCCAGTAAAGATTAAAACTACTATAACAATGTATAAAATATTCAGGACACCCAGCTGCTCTTTCGATTGATAAACCCTGCTTTAATGCATAAGGGGCAAAAAACTAATACCAAATTGAAACAAATAATAAATAAAGAGCACACATTGTCTTGAAAGCAAGTATTCTCTTTTATTCAACTTTACAGGTGCGAAAACAAAACACAGGAGTTGAGCATTTCCATCCCAAAGCACAGTGAACACAGTGTGTTTTTTGGAATCAGACCTCGAGGTGCAGCAGAATGTTTGGACGACCCGCTTTTCCAAAGTGATTCGTAGCAACAATGTGCGACATTTTAAATTCTTTACATTTATTTAGAAGACAAAATCTAAAAAAAAAAAAACTCTAAGGCATATCAAATGACATCAGTGTTTATTTTCTTTTACCAAATATGGGTGTGTATTAGAAAAACCTAAACAGAAACTGAATAAAGACACTTGATTCATGGCTTTGTTATTAACCCTGGTATCCTTTACTCGGATTCCTGCCCAAACGCCTCCCTTATACCACCTAAAATCACATCCAACATCCCTATTATAAAGTTCCCTCCCATCCTGAACACATTACCTACTCCACTCCAACTTCTCCAAGCCAGCCGACCCAGACCCCCACCTACAGCCTGAGCCTGACCCCCCATTTCGCTCACCACAGTACCCACATAGCCCTCAGTCTGCTCCCACAGTCTGCTTCCAAAGAATTTGGTCACCCACCAACTATTATCCAGCGCGCCGCCAAAAATGCCCACTGTGTCTCCAACCAGGGTGCCCATGCCTGTTAACCCGGTATGGCAGCTGCACAGTAGGGCCTCTGTCATTGAGGAGGTGCAGTAATAAACACTGGAGAAGCAGCTCCTCCCAATACCCAGCAGCATATCTGCAGCTGATCCCATCCAGGACATAAGGTCAGAGGTGAGGAGGTGGAACAGAGTGAAGGTGTCACCAGGCAGCGAAGAGAGAACTCCCAGATCTTCCTGAAGAACATGAGTCACCTGAGGAAGGAGAAGAAAAGGGTGTCGACGTTTAGCATGATTAACAAGGATGGAAACAAAGCCAGGGATCAAAGAAACTATGTGGCCACACCAGCCCTAGACCTAGCAGACAAACACTAGACATGTTTGACATTAAACTTGGAAAACTAGCACATATTCCTTACTTACTCAGCTCAAAAAGTGAAACTCATACACACAGTTGCTGGTATGCCTCATTCATATTAGTTATTTATTATGTCTTGTAGATAATAAAAACCCTAAATTTGTTTTCTTAGAAAAGCAGAATGACAAATAAGACTAATTAAGTGGATTTTTATTACAGAAACGTAAGCCCATTAAAATGTGTCTATTGTAGATGTGGTCGGGGCTCCTTTTTTTATGAATTAGTGCACCAATGCGGCATGGCGTGCAGGCCATCAACATTTGGTTCTGCTGAAGTGCATTTATAGTTTAGGCTGCTCTGATGGCAGGCTTGAGATCATCTGCATTATTGGGTCTATTGTGCCTTATTTTCATCTTTACAATCCTTCATAGATCCCCAGGTCAGACCAGTTTGCTGGCCTGTTAAGCAACAGAAACAACTCCATCTTTGATCCAGTTTTTGGTACTTTTAACAGTTTCTGTAGCTGCCAGGTCCCAATTCTGAAATATCCATTCGCATCTCTATAAAGTTTTTCAGCAGATTTAAGCATTAGGTATTCTGGATATTCATGGCTGACTCCAGCTGCAGTCCAGACCTTGCAAAATTCTCCTAAGGCTTTGCTTTACATTGCTCTCAAGGCCGAGGTTGATCCTGTTGTTTGGGCACATCTTTTCTGACAGATTTACCTTCCACTTAACTTTCCATAAATATGTTTGCACACAGCTGTCTTCTTTATCAACGTTTTTTGTTGCTTACCGTTCTTGTTCTACAGGAATGTTTGGCCATAACTGAATATTTCTTGATTTAAAGTGTAACTGTACCTTTACTCCAATTATGAAAAACTAAAAAGATAATTTTCTACTAACTGTATGCTACTAACTGTATGCTGCATTCATCCAACTCAAATAAATGCTTTAAATAAATTACTACTAATGAATATAGAGACTTTTTGAAGAGGCGACTTTTTTTTAAATTTAAATTAAGCATTCGAGTTTTTAAGATTGATGTTGTCAAAGTTATTAACAAATTGATTCATAACTATCAATATTTTTTATCTGTCATTTAAAGAGTTCAAATTATTAACAAAGGTTTAAGTCAAACCCAATTAAAAATGAATACTAATAAAAACAAATTAAGACACCATTATTTTTTTATATGCATGTACTCTAATAACTAATTATAACTGCAAATATTTAAGGTTGCAGTTTTATGGTGTTTCTATAGTAACCAGGGTCGGGCCTGTAACTTGTTATCTTTCCCATCAATAATATATTTGCATTTATCATCATGAGCTGAAAAAAATGCTAAATACAACTCCTGGAAAAACCACCGAGTTAAGCAGCTAAAGGAGACAATCTGCTGTTGCACTTTTTTTAAAACATTATTTTAAATTTAGCACAGAAACTTTCCAAAAACAGTTTTTGTCCAGTAGGGATTTAACATTTAGTAATATGTAAATATGTAAATTATAAATCCTTCTTTATTTATCCATTTAACCAGCAATGACCCATTTTGGATGTTTAGATAAAGCCAGACACGCTTGCCAACAGTTTTCTGAACCAGTCCTCCCCCTGTATAATCCCCTTTATAGGATTTTCTCCTGTTTTTTTCATTACACCCTCATTAAAAGCAGATTATCTTCATTTTAAGGCTTTTAGCACATCTTAAGTAGTGGTGTGTAACGAGAGAGCTGCATCTCTAAAGAGCGACGTAAAAAAAATGAGGATTTAAGGTTTGATTACGCTGTATCACCTGTGCAGGAAGCTCTGTGATGGTGGAGAACACGGGGTGCAGGGGGGCCTTGATGATGGACAAGGTGGAGGACAGGATGAAGACCAAAGTGCTGGAGGAGTTGGAATCCTCTTCAGTAACAGGTTCACTATACGGCTGCTCGCTGTTGCTCACAGAAAGAATGGATTCTGTTGAGGTTTCTTCTAGGTCAGAAACATCGGCGTTCTGTGATTTAGAGTCAACAGCAGGCCTTTCTTCAGGCACTTTGCTGCTCTCCTTAACGTCTTCCTTTCCACGTAGGTCATCAGTTTCTGAAATCACATCGGTTGTGTCTGCCTCTGCTTTTGCTGCATTTGCATGAAGCCCTACTATGGCTCCAGCTGTCTCCCTGTCTTCTCCCCCACAGCCTTCAGAGAATAGCTCTGCCACCCCTAACATCTCCTCCAGCTCCTTCATGCTCACTTGCCTCTCTGCCTCCTCTGTCTCTTTGATTAAACCTACGCTGAAGCCGGCTTTCCCCTCTGGAGGGGCGCAGCACACTGCAGACCACAGCAGCTTGGCCTGACAGTCTTCATCTCTATCCTCAGCTGCCCCAAGTCGTCCTGCTCCTGTCAGGATGTAGAGGCCCCCTCCTAGAGTGACACACTCGGGGACGATGCTGGACTGGATGATTGCCGCCACTGCTGAGTCCCACTGTTGAAAAGGAGTGTTTATGGGGGAGCCGGGATCAAATAGATCTTCTGCTCCTCCCCTGAGAAGAGCTGGAACTGTGGCTTTGACACCATCTTCCTCCGTCTTGGAGAAAAAAAAAAGGAAAACTATTGTTATTGGAAAAAGCATACACCTTTTTTTACGTAATTATCTTTTATGCCTTAAAAGCTCCCAAGTGAAATCGATTTTTTTATATGTTTTTCCTGTAAAAAGGTTCCATTTGTGATTTATACATGTTAGTCTTTAACGCTTCCTGTATGTAAAAGTCACAAAGTAAACTTTATTCCTCCACACCCTTTTTCTTCCTTTTTAATGAAGAATCTCCACGCTGCATTCCTAAAACATTACTAATACATTTCTTGACTAATGTTAAACAAAGCAGCTACTTTGCTGCTTTCAGGACTTAAATCATTACCATCCAACAAAATACAGCTCTATTATCAACAGCAATTTACATTATCATTCAGGTTTTTTAGTTTTGTCAATATATTTAGTTTTAAGTAACCTGTTAAATCTGAAGGCACGATGAGCTCTTTAAATATATTTAAATATTATTGTAATTATAAACAAATGACTCCTGACTGTTCTTATTTTTGTTAGAGAAATTACAATTTCTTCTGATGGCAGAAATAATGATTGGATAACAGACTAAAGTAATGTCACCAAAATTAACATATACGGATTACTGATATGGCTCATAAAGAAATAAAATGAGTAGAATTGTGTAGAAAGTCATTCTTGCTTGCAGGTGGCACAAAAAGTTGATGCAACAATTAAATACTTGGACATTTGTGGCTGCCAATAGAAATAAAGTTCAAGAGTGTGAATGCCTTTGTGAGGTAATTTATATATAATTTTCATATTTTGACAAAAGAATTAAGCAAATAACCAATCCAAAGAAAAACTTGGACCTTCAGAAAGCTTAAAGAGTCCTAAAAATTAAGTGGAGTACATGGAAGCTAAACATGCAGACATTGTCTACTGCTATCTCTTTTTTTTTAAAGTGTCTTGTTATTAAATTTAGACAATCTTTGTAAACAAAATGTATCCTTACCACAGTCTCCCCCCCCTGCCCCTCCTCTCTCCCCATCCATTCATGGCTGAGATGGAAGGCAGAGCAGACAGCGGTGTCACAGGTCGGCCTGGACAGAGTGGCGAACGCCCGTCCCCCGGGCAGCCTGTGGCAGCGGCGGTGCAGGGGCAGCTCAGCTGAGGCTCCCCGAGGAGGCGTCTGTCTGTAGAAGCAGCCGTCGCAGAGGGTGAGGCCTGGCTCTGAGTCCTGCTCAGCTGGAAGAGACAGGCCCGGGCCCAGCAGCGCCAGCAGGCAGACAGCAGCAGCAGCTGCTGCACTGAGAGCAGCAGGGCTCAGCATGGTGGTGAGCTCAGCTTATCTTCCCTTCTCTCACCCACAGTGAGGAGGGAGAGGCTTATAAATTATCCAGTGGTCTCGGAGTATAGATGAAGATAAATAATGGCTGCTGTCCCCCCCCCCCTCACCGACTCCTAGTTTCTTTCTCTGGTTTATCTCCAACCATGCCTGTCTTCCTCTCTGGCCAGCCGTATTTACTGAGGGTAAATCAGTGTTTGCAGGAACAATCTTGCTTACTCCTTCATTTCCCTTTCCAGCGACAGCCTCGCCCCCCCCTGTCAGTTCCACCCTCTGATTCTTCCTCTGGCTGTTTGTGCACCTCACCCCTCCCTCTGCAGCTACACCTTTACCTCCCAATGCAGTTATGCACACAGCCTGAGCCAACACCTATCAATTACCTGTAAGTCTGCATTCCCCTCAAAAAAATAAGTTTGTGCAACACAATCAACAGGGAAACTACAAAGCTCAGTAATTCTTGGCAGTTAGAAGAAAAAGACACAGTCTGTATCCGAACTGCTCCTAAATCAGGCAGTGAGCTCTAAAATTAACGGTTTTTTTTCATGAAATCCACATTAAATCGTAATTCTGACAGCAGCACATTGAGTCTAAACTCACACGCCCACTTTCATGGCCTGCAGATTAAAGCTGACGTTGCCTAATATCAGTAACATGCCTGCTGAGGCACGATTCTGGCACACATGGATTCTTACAAAATCATTATGGCAATGGCAAGTAAACACATCATGTGCACTAAGAAAGAGTGAAAGATAAAAAAAGATCTCAAGCACTTCTGACAACAAGATGAGGTGGGGTTCAGCCAGAATGCCTTCACATTGCTCAAGAGTTATGGGTAAAATGAGCTAAAGCCAGACATTAGGTTCTGCAGAGTGGTGTCAGCATTCCTCAGCACAGAGGTCAAACAAGCAATGAAGATTACTCACAAATATATGAATAAAGATGGAAAAACAAGACATCTGAACGTTGGTTTGAAAGAATGCATACATTGAATGGACATTTCTGGGAGTGATTTTCAGAGCAGGGCATCAAGCCATCAAACAAGAGCAGTTTAATCCCTTCAGTTCTTTAAGTACGTTGAAAATAATGCAACAGGAACAGATGTTTCTGTAATGTTGCTTCTCTGCTATTTATACAGCAAAGATGACAATATTTCAGTTGAAAAAAAAGTTTAGAGTTAAAATGAAAACATGTTGACGCACAACTTTACAGGTACTTTAAAAGTAATTTTAGCCTTCTGAACACACCAGCTCACACCTAGCATAGATTAAGTCAGATGTACTCTGCCCATTTTAGCAAGTTATGGCAGATGAGCTCATACTAGACATGCCCATACTGGAGAGACGGATCGCTGTTAGCATCTAATAACAGTCTAGTATGTGACAACAGTCAATGTTTAGTTAGTGCTGTTTTGTTCCTTCATCACATCTCTGTTCTTATGTGCAGTGAGGCTGCATCAGTCCACCAGATCAGTTGTCTCAGTTTGTTAGGAATGATGCAAACCTTTAGATTTTGCATCTGTCAGTCACTTGTGCAGTAGCATAAAATAGACACTGTATGTAGGTGTGACAGTACGTCATCTTTTATTACAGACAGAGACCGATTACACATAATAACCCCACAGGACCAAACTCATAATCTGAAAGAGCCCTTTAATGCTTTGCAGGTTTTAGGTGACACCATGTCAGAACAGGGTGGTAGCTTTCTAGTCAAATCTTAATTAGAAATGTATATTTAGAATAAAATGCAAAAATACTTCTTAACGGCAAAATATCTGTTGCTTTCAAGAAGAAAAAAAACTGATCCTGCAACATGTGGAGCATTAATTGGTCAGTGCAGTATCAGATAATCATAACTCTGATGTGGTCGATGTAGCAGTGATAAAATACTATGAGCTTTCAAGAATACATGCAGCATTAAGTCAGACTGTGATAAAAAAAAATAATATTCTGATCAAGATACCTCTCTTTTTTTTTTTTTTGAGCTTTTTACGGCACTAGTGGCTCGTTTTTCTGACAGTAGGTTGACAGGAAAGGGGGTATGA
>JAUZNJ010056921.1:0-28816 GCA_034780135.1 Jordanella pulchra
GTCTCCATTCAGAAGCAGAAAGTTACGAGTCATCCAGGTTTTTATGTCTTCAAGACAAGCCTCTAATCTATGCAATGCAAAAAACAAAACTGAATCCAGTTTGACAACTGGCAATGTATAACAGTCTGTACTGAGGACCCAAAAGTTTTATCAAACTCAACAGTAGTGGTTTGAAAGACTGGTTAAGAATTAAAGATAGAGATCAGCAGGAAGCCACTGGCAGCAGAAACAGGAACCTACAGTATGTAGAAGACAGTAAGTTCATTGGCTGGGCAGGAACTTAAAGATGAAAATAGATTCAATAATTAAGACACTAGCCTCAGAATCTGGAGAACATGGAAGCTAAGTTTAGGCTCCTTCAGGCTGGTGGCAGCAGGATTACGGCTTAGAGATTGTGAGAGTGACTTATTGGTTGACTGGGGAAGTTTTAACCAGGAGCTTCAATAACGCCTCACACAGTAGTAATTCTTTGGGTGAAACCCAGGGAAAGGCAGAACAGAAACTTGAGCAGATCTGCGTGGTTAGAAATTTTCAAGCCTGAATCGCAAGTTGAGGTACAGAAATAAAATTGAGAACAGGGAGAAGGAAGTGGACTGACAAATCCAGGGGAACGGCAGAAGGCTGTAATCAGCAGGCAGAAGAAATGATGATGTGTAGAGATGAGAAGCCAGAACGATATCCAACATTGTAAGACAGAACATGGAAGTCAAAGAGGCAAACATATGATTGAGATCAGGCGGGCAGGGAAATAACGCTTGACATTTAGTCACACTATGGCTTTCAATAATCTGGTAACCCCTCCCAGCTAGAGAGCATTATTTACAGTAGGGCCAAGATCACAGGTCAGATCAATGAGGCGCATTTATGATGCAGGCAGGGTAGGCTCAGATGGAAGCAATTCTTCAATTAACTATTGCACAGAAAGGAGCAGCGACTGAGAGGGGTGGTGGAGACAAACGGAGCATAATCAGGACACATTAAATTTATATATTGTTTCTGAAAACAACCATTAAAAAAATAGCAAAACAAACCTTATACCTTTTAGTTTAATTTTCTCTCTTTAATTTTCCTTATTATTGTCTTTTCTTTTTGTTTGTTCCAAACCACTCAGTTGAAGATGAGCTTCTTGATGTAAATATCGAGGTGTGTCCAAGGTTTTCATTTTTTGTTAACCAGCAGTCGGTGCGTAGTTCAAGGATGTGTGCTAAGCCCCACCCTGTAAACCAAGTTCATCTGCACATACAGAACCTAATCATTTAATTCAAGTCATTTTTTTCTGGGCACTTTTCAGAGCCAGTTCAATCAAATCTTTGCAACAAATTGGTTAAACGTTTTCTATCTAATGAAATACTGCTGGTTGCAGATCAACTTGCAGAATTCCTTCAACCTAAAGGAGCATGTAGAGACAGTGGACAGCAGCTTGCATTGTGTTGTCAACTTTGCAGCAGTCTCTCACGTCGAGTATGAATGTAGGGAAAATGGGGAAAAAACGATATTATTGCACAGTCAGCGACACAATGAGAGCGGATGTCTACTTTTTCCAACATGCTCATCCAGGAGAAGCGAAATCATTGGAGCGATGCAATCAGTTGGTTTTTCATATATAGAAAACTTTTTATCTGTGTGAATCTGTTTTGGTAGATTTGATTGAAATGTCTCTTTGAAATGTCATAGAATGAATTGGTGCTGTATTAATGAACCTAAAAAGAAAAAAAAGAAAACAAGTGGGGTTTTGAAAAGCTAAAGCACACACCCCAAAAAATACAAAAGAGATGAGCACTGATCCTCGAATACTCTATGTTTTTGACACACTTGAATTTTAAAGAATCAAGTGTAATTACTAAATAGAGTAAATACTAAAAGCCACTAAGAAATAATTTCCTTCATGAAAAAAATGTCTATTTAAATCAGTCTGGTCCTGTGTGAAAGAAATCCCTCCCTTGCTAAATCATGTGCCAATTATGACTCATATTTCATGTTGGTTCAGATTCACTTGCACGTCCACACCTAGATACTTTAAGACCTCTAGAAATTTACCTGAGCTGAGAATTAGACTTTGGGTAGTGCCATATTGTCGGTTTCATTAAAAAACTTAATATTTAACGGATACAGTGCTTTGTTAAACACCGAGAATAAAGAAGTTTACCACTTTAATGTGGACTTGACTGACTTGCTGATTATTAGTTCTTTGAGGTAACTATTCTTCTATAAAATAAACTTGGAAACACTTTTCTTCTTATTTAAAACACAACATATTTCCTGGGTGTGTCGGTTAGACTGGTTTACAGATGTTGAACATTAAAGGAAGGTAAATAACCCCTGCATAGCAGAACTCAACAATGCGTTTGAACTTTTAATAAAACAGCCGATTGGTCACGACTTTCGCTTCCTCAATAATTAACTGCTGAGGTCCTCAGGAGTCAACGGACGTGACCTCGCTGCTCCCTGACCTCCTGTAGCTGTTCTGCTGTAAAAGTCTTAGACCAGTCAGAACAAGTTCTTTAAAGATACCGATAAAGTCTTATCTAACAAACAGAGAGGCTCTTTCTTCCACACTCTGTCCTATCTTAAGAGTTAAAACCAAGTTTAGATTTCAGTCTGACATGTCCTTTACACTCCCTTACATTCCTGTTTGGAAGCACAATCAGTGACGTCTTGCTATGTCTGTTATTTTAGCTTCCCTCTGTCAAACATAAATGCTGTTTTGTTTTGTATCACCTCATAACATTCGGAGTTACTTTAATTCTCTCTAAAAAATGCCCTCACCTTCAGCTGTTGGTCACCCATTGTAAAACCTCAAACCAAAGCCTGGCCTTAAATTTAGTCCAAATGTATGCCGGCGCAACATAAGCGTCACAGCCTTTTCCTTAAATGGATTGACGGCCCCCTGCTTGTTTCTCTGGGTCACTGACCACACTTTCTGTGACCTCTTGGTCATGATGCTCTCACATTTCCACTGGCTCCCAACCGTCAAATTAGTTACATCTTGGTTAGTGTTATACAAATTTGTTAAATCTTATACTAAATGATGACGTCTAATAAACACATCTCAATGCAACTAAATGTAAAACCTCGTTTGAAATCATGAATTGCTATGTTGGTTAACTGAAGGGTTATAATTTTGAACTCTAAGTACTTTCCTACAGTCAACAAACTTCAAGGATGGATCAACAATTCATGAAACAGGTCAGCTAGTGTATACCTCAAGAATGTGTGCTAAGCACCACACAACATGCACAGTTCTTTTTAAAACGTATAATAAAAAAAGTGCTTTAAAACAAAAGTATATGGCTTCTTACAGATTTAATCTGGATTTGCTGTCTTGTGTCACTGAAATGTTTCAGATCAATGAACAAGATTTAATATAAAAAAAAAACAAGAAACAAATCTGGATTAGTTTTGTTGCCACTTTTCACCTCTCTAAGCCTTGGATTGTGCACCTTTAATAATTTCAATTGCATTAATGTACTTACTTCGTGTTTCCAAATCATGAAAAATCCCCTGAATTCACTTTGCTTCTCACACAGGCATTGATGTTGACTGTTGGGCGTTTCACTTTTTTTGTTTTTTGACAAGCAGCTCTTCATATCACTTGACAAAATACCGGTTTGCCTGGAAGTGTCAGATTCTGGCAGAGGTACCAAGAGCCTCCCCACTGTGCTTTTTTGGTGCCAAGTAAGGATGAACTGCTGATGATTGTGCCAAGAGAAGAGCATGAGAGTGGAAAATGTTGAATAAATGTCCCCAAAAACAAGAAAAGAAAGCATCACTCTGGGCAAACATGTAAAAAATGTAAGTGACTAAAAAAACTGTTTGAATCCAACCCTTTGAGAAGGTATCATCAAAAATGATCCTTTGTTTTTATTCTATACAATGCATGTTAAATTAAACAGGTTTGTGCTGAAAAAATCTTTTATTTGTAGACTTTAGGCTAAAATGTTCTTAACACATTTTGTCCTCTTCAATGGCTTACATTTTTGGTGTCTACAATTTTTTGTAACCTTATTTACAAGCTACAACAATAAAAAAATATTCACGTGAGTCCTTTAAACCAGCTGTCATTTGCCAAACCTGAGATCAGGTTGGACAGACATAATTTACAGCAGCCTTTCTCAACCTTGGGGTCCTTACCCCGATTACTTTTAAATCATTTTGGAAGAATATAAATGTGCAAAATCAGTGTAGCTTCTGACCGTACAGAAAGCGGTTGGTCGCAAACTGGCTTTGTATTACTCAAAACCAATTAGAGTCTAAATGACGCAACTTAAATATGTGCTTATTTAAACATTATAGAAGTAAGAGTGGACACACATTAAAGTGAGAGTGTATTTACAGCCAATGTTGATGGAGCGCAGCATTTGGTTTTCTTCATAAATTCTTATGATGTGAATATTCTGCCAAAAGTCCACACACGCAATAAATACTCCCACAAGCATCTTTATTTCATACAGAGGCTCAAAAACTACTCCTCACGCGGATGTTTACTGTTTTTACATGCGCAAATGGAATACCACGGGGCCCCAATATATCACACTCATGAGTGCCTATTCCTTCTTTGCGCGCGTGTGGTTTGATTTCCACGCAGCCTCCCTCCTCCTCACGTGTGGACCTGTTTCTGTGCGCTCATGTCAACTTTTGCCACTTTAAAGGCGTCACAGTACTGGAAAAGGCAACCCGCCTGTGATTGGCTACTACTCCAGGAAACGGAAACTTAACTCTTAAGGCTGTACTCTTCTTCCTGCTAGCAAAGCAACTTCAGGCTAACCGCATCGGATAGCACGCAACTTCCAAGGCTTGAAGCGAAGACGTCAAGCCTTGGAAGTTGATAAGCAAACACTTTCGCTCATAATGACAGAGGACGAGGGTCGTTTTTAGTATATAGTTGGAATACACAAATTTTTAAGTTCAAAAACTCATTAAAAACGAATACATTTAGCAATATGGAAAACACCAAAATATGTAGAATACATTAAGTACTCATTATGTGTCTTTTCTGGTTAGTAAAGAGATTGACGTTGTTGGAGTTTTCATTGTAGAATCACTTTAGTATTTATATTTACTTAAAGGGTCTGGAAGAGGCAGTGGTTGTTCTGCGAAGCAGCTACACCAGTAGCCCTAAGTTAATTTGTGATTAAGTTGAAAGAGTGCTATCATTTGTGGGTGAGTATTCCAACAAGATGGTAGGGAATTGAGATCTGTTGAAAACTTTGTAAATATGCTTAAAAATGTTATCTATTAGTTATCTGAGGGGACCTTATGCTCACACCCTGAAAACCCCTGCCAGGATGAATCAAGGAATCTGAAGGTAAAGGGCAGTCCAACCCAATACCAGCAAAGTTATTAGTCTAATGAAGTGGGCAGAGTAGATGTACCGTGTGTAATGTGCATATTTTCCACCATTTTATGATTTACATTGTTGTGTTCACCTTTAAATAAAATAAATTTGAAGAAAATAACAAAATTTAGTAAGATTGTTTTCTAATGTATCTAGTTTGACTTTGTGTAATAAACAGTGACTCACTCTGCTGCTGTTGCTCAGGCTTACTGAGTAATGAAGCTCAGATCCTGCTCACAGGCACAAAAGGTACAACTTTCAGCTGTTTCTGACTCAGACGTGACTCACTGAATAAATGGGTTGACATAAATGAGATTTTTATACAGCAGCTCTGAACATTGCACTGAAAAAAATAAAGGTTGGAGCTCTTGTGAGTTTTTTAGCATTAAAAGTTGGAGATGAAGTTTCAGAGTTGGAGCTATTGGAGCTCGTATTTATGATAGATTTTCACCTGAGCTCTCAGGTCAGAGGTTTGTACACAAATCTTGGTAATAATTACCACATGCCACTATGAGAAGCTGCATTTCAGTGGTAAAGTTGTGTGCTTCTCAGTAAAAGAGCCAGTAATGCTCTTTATTGCCTCCATTTTATTATTTCTAGTACTTTGCAATAACATTTCAGTGGCTGAACTTGTCAACAATAAATCTTTAAATTGTAGGCACTGTGTTTTTTATTATTTATTTGTTATGTGTTTGTTTTTTTTTACTTTTCTCTTTTTTTTTGTTTTACCTCTTTTTTTGTCAAGCTATTTATGACTGCAACTGATTTTGTTGTTGTTTGAGATTTTTGAGGATAAAATTGCCTTTTTATGACTAAAGGTGTTACTGGTCTAAGCAGATTTAAAGTATTAGTTTCTACAATAAGTCATGTTTAAGTTCTATTCAGTAATTTTATTAACTTAATGATGGAAAAATGCTTTGTAAACACGTAATGGGAATATTTGTCTAAAAAACAGGGTTTGCTTTTACTTTGAGTCTCATCAAAGATTTTAACCAAACAATTTTATAATCGCTAGACCAGATAAGAACATTCAAATGTATTATCTTTATTTTCAAATAATTGTCCTGGAACTGTGTAACAATTATTAACGTGTGACAAAGAATGACCACATTACACTGTCTTTTCACTCTTGCTCTTTTTCATTTTTTGTGCAAAGAATAGTATTATTTCATATAACGTGTCTGAAATCATGATAATTACCACTATTTAACATAAATAACATAAGCAAACTTCCATAGAAATAACATAAATAACATCTGTTTCAACCTGGAAAATGAGTGGATTTATGAGAAGATTTTAAAAATCCAGGTTTACCAGCTTTTCCTCTAACTGTCTCAGTAATGATCATTGGCTGATTCCTGGCCGGGCAGACCATCGTAGTTTAAGTCAATTCTTTAATGGTCTTCTGAGAGGTCAAGAGCAATGCAGATACAGTGCAAGACAAGGTTATTTGTCTCTGTCTTAGGCAGGACGATCTTATCAGACTTGTAACCTCATGTTGTGTGAAGATATGCTTTTAGACTGAGGCTGAATTAAGTGTGTATGTTTACCAAACATTGGCATGTCTTAGAGGAGAAACATCTGAACACATTAAACGCTTTAAATCTATAGGAAATCTGTGTTTTACTAAACAGGAGCTTTTATTAGAAATGAGGGGTGGTTATATTGACATAGGTGAAGAACAATAGCGTGAAGAAGTTATCCATTGCTTTGTATTGCTAGTTTGAGATTTTGACGGTTTCAGTGATATTCTTGTCCTGTGCTTGGTTTTCGAGTAGCATTCATTCTAAGTAATATGATTATGAAGAGGTATTTAACTTAAAAGGGATTTTTTTATGACAAAATATGTTACCAATTTCTTTTACAGTTCAAATCGTCCTTGTTAACAGCAGAATGTAGCAGGATTTTTGTTTTGCTATTTCTTTTGCCAAATTTGTGTAACAAAATGCCAAAGTTATCATAGTATGACTGAGTGTGCATCTAAATAAATATTGGATTCTGAAAAATGTAGACAGTAGCTACAGATGGCCACTTCTGGTTGGTTTGGTCCTGGAAACCCACCTCTGCAGCCTAATGGATCACTGTCTAGGTGTCCTGTAATTACTGATATGTCTGTGTCATTATAGAAATGTAGTCCCTCCTCCGTCATTCCACAGCCACATGAGTGCATGTGTGTGGACATGCATGCCTCAGAATTTGCACAAAGCAGGCTCCCTGAATAGCTATGGGTTTTTTTCATGCATTTATTCATTCGTTGTATCTAGCCACTGCAAATTCCCTCTTTCACAGTCCTTATATAGGCTGTGAATATTACGGATTTCTAAATTGCTTCTTTTTTTTTTACTCCAGATAAGCTCACTTCGTCCATATCTCAGGGAAGGAGGATATGGGTTGGGAAAAAAAAACACTTGTTACAGGCACAAAAAGTTGCTTTCTGTTTGTTGCACTCAAGCCAAAGATTCAGGATTGTTTTTAGTTTTGAAATTCAAAAACGAAACTTTTATTTATGTGTTTTAGTTTAAATGCTCACGAAAACAAGAACTTCATGTCAATAGGTTTAAATTTTTCAACAATACTTTTTATGCTTGCTAACAAATACAGCTAAGTGTGCACACAATTGGAGGGTTTCATCTTTAGGGTTATCCTCATAGGTGTCTTCTTATGTTTTAAAGTCCCAGCAGGTCCTTCAAGTCCTGTAATGAGTCTTGTTTTCCTGGAGTGTAGCTTACACAATTGCTTCATAACCGCTCAGCATTTTTGGCTGGAAAGTGGGTTAGGATCTTGCTAAGCTCCCTCTCTTTGTGGAAAATCTTCTTTTAATTTCTCAAACCATTCAAATACTACTTTCTTAAACATTCAAGCCTGTACACTCTCCTTTGTACTCCCATAGCTCCGTCCTAGTTTATAAAGGAGATGCATAGTCCACCATTTCAGAAAAATTGCAATTTCAATCTGTGCAAAAGTGCTTCCTTGAAGCAATAATTGATAGTCTGCTGCATTCATGCTTTGCATGTCAATATCATATTCAGTCAATTAATTGGACTCTATTGATGCCCATTCCAGGTAAAGATTTGATGATGTGTGGCTAAGATGAATAAGTCCAGTGAGACTGATGAGTACAACATAATGTTGGCATAGAAAGACAAGTGATAAAACAACTTTGGACTTCCAAAACTACAACGTTGTCTCTGTGTTGGTTCAGTGCCACAAGCAATATGAGACTATTCCACAAGTAAAGGTGCATTAATGTAACATTTAAACCTATTTTTTTATAACACCAATGTGTTGAGAGCTGGTAAATAACTGAAGGTCACTGATAACAAGTGTGCCCCAGTAAATTCTTTAGAGAGCTTTACCAGCAGTTGCTGCAGTTTAAAAAGGATCACGTGCTTTAGGTTCAGCATTTTTTCCTGATAGACCCACTCCATCGGGCAGCATTTGGAGTGTATGTATCGCCGTTGGTCTAAGCATTGGGTAATAGTCACATTTGCACACACTGTCACATTTGTTGGGAAGTTGTGCAATAGGATCACTCATCCTTATGCAAACACAGAATTTGGCCCTACTTAAGCTCTGTGTTGCTGATTTCGAACGTCAACCACTAAATCAATGGATTCACCTTCCATATCAGATTTTTTTATATATTACATCACACTGAAGCAAAGTTTGATCTATCAATTCATCTCCCTGGAGCGGTTCTATATTAGGGTCCCAGGATTAGTTTTGTAATCTGTAGATATGGTTTAGTTTTCTTCAGAAATCTTCAACATTCCTTTCTTTTAATACCTCAATATGACCAGAAGGTTCCTTCATGATCTAAAATCTCTTTCACGAGGAAGGCGTGGCCAAGATGCTGAGTTTGACACAAACATCTGCTTGTAATCTAACATTTTACTCTTTGACCTAAAAGGAAAAGTAAACAAAACAAACTTCTGATGATTAATGAACATAAACACGGAGTAATCTATCAAACTATTTAATGACTGTGAATTAATGGAAGTGCTTTGCATGAAATGTGAAAATGTCAAGATGCCGATAACAAAATATGATCCGTCAACAGAAACGCGAATAGTTGTAATCAGTCTTCGAAAGCTGAAGTTCTGCTCTGGCTTTGCAAAAATAGCACTTACTTTGTGACTGATGGCTTCTCCGTCATGTTTGGCAGAGTCAGAGGGACTGGCACTTCCAAGAACTTTTATTTTATTTTATCTGTCTTCCACAGTGGAAACAAATATCTGTAGACCAGAACTGGAATTGGAATCATATTTGAAAGGAAACATTAAAGTCTGTTGGGATTTTTGGATTATAAAACACACTGTTACTGAAAAGAGACTTGTTAAGTTCTTTGTATTTCAGCACTACTCAATGACACAAAGTTACATAATAAATCACATTTAAGAGAAAAAGGTTACCTCTGACTTCTCAATCTGACTGAGCCTGCTGTACATTCCAGGCCTGTGTTCAGCAACCAACCTAGCTAAAGTTTACAGAAAACTTACTGAAAGTTTAGGTATTTACACTTTATTTACACTTTTAATGAGTTTTATCCAATTAGATCAATACTTTACATATGCTGTTTATTCTGAAGTCCTTTGTTTTCAAGTTTCTAGCAGGGAAATATAACAGGAATGCCCCCTTATGTTTAAAATTTGACTGGGAGATTAAACTGCTAAGTTATTAAGACCTTTTAACACTTGTGGGAGACTTAATGCTGTAAAACCTCTGTCTGAACATGTTTTGGTGTATGAAAGCACATAAAAGGCTAAAATACACTATAGGCGTTAGCCACTAAAAGTAGTTAGCATGACATCTACCTGTGCTGCACACCTAATGTTAGCTTTCATCTGATATTTTTAAACCATAGATTGTGGTAAATACAGTGTGATTAAAAAAACAAAAAGACAGAAGATGAAATATGTGAAATGAGTGGCTTCCAGCAAGGACTCAGCACAATACCTAAGGGCCAGATATGAAATGTTTTCAGCAATAGCTATGCAGAGATTAGCTCTTTGGTGCTAAAATGTATCTTTTATCTGCTGCTCCTAGGGTCAAAATATAAAATTTGAAAAAAAAATTGCCATGTAATCTGTTATTACTATTATTTTTAGGAATGTGGATAATTCAGGGATCATCAGTGGCTTTATAAGATATTATTCATCTAAAATAACCAGGTGCTGTACAGAAAAATGGTAAAATGAGGAGATGAGTCTATAGACCTTCAGTGGACAAATATAAAATAAATATCATTTTAAAGAAAATAAGAAATAGCTTGTTCAAAAAAAAATTTAAAAAGGAAATGTAGAGCAAAGTAATGATCGAAATGATGCATAGTAGCACACCTCAGTTAGAGTAACATTAAAAAAGAGTTGAATTTATATGAGTAATATATTTATACACAGTAATATATTTGAAGAACTTGTTTCTTACTATTTTCAGAGAAACTTAATTGCATGTTTTCATAATTTAAGCCATAATTATTACAGTTCACGTAAAAAATTCCTTATATTTCTGAGTAATCCTCTGTTTGCAATAAATGAAATGTCCTCTGATATAAATAAAGAAATAAATTGAGATCCAGTGCTTTTATAGATTACTGTTTCTCACAGTTGCTCGATCTTGATATTTCAACACATTATTAGGAGAGAATTTACTCTCACAAATCCTGAAAAGACAAAAGTGTGCTGTAAAAGGTGGATATTTATGGCTAAGCTCCTTTAAATATAATATATAGGTTTTATATTCTAATAATTATAAATATCAAACTTTTTGTGGATTTTTAAACTAAAGGTTTTGTCTTTTTATCTATATTTAGCATCAGTTGAACCAGTGATGGGTATATATATCGGTAGATCTGTATTTGTTGTGACAGTTTGTTTTTCTTCCATGTTTGTGCTGATGGTGTGAAACTTTTATAGACCAGCTTCTGGCCTGAAGGTAAACCACTGTTGTTCTTCTTCTTTTTTCCTTTGATTTGTAACTGTTCAGAACACAGGTCTAAAAGCAAAATCATAGATTGTCCTTTTTTGGTTTTGTGTTGTTTTTTTCTTGTTTGTTTGTTGTTTTTTCCTGCCATTCAAACCGGAAAACAGCTTGCTAGTTTTATTTTAAATTTCTTGAGAAGTATAAATCTTCTGAAAGGCTGACCTTAATCTGAGCAATTCTTGCAGAGATTAACGGGCAGACTGCAGCCCACTATGAGAACAGTAGTCAGACTTCTAGGAAAAGTGAACTGCTCTTGTTTGCAGATTATAGAAAAAAACTTAAAGGTTGAAAAGTGCAAGTGAAAGAATCCAAATCATAACTGGGTGGTGCACACTTTATAATATCTAAGAAGAGTTTGATAGTTAAAATTTGCATTTTAATTTACAAGGGAAGATATAGTGAAGAAGGAAGACTTTGTTGATTAGAGATGTCTGCATGAAGGAGATGCAGTCTTTTGTTGTTTCCTGTATCATGCAGAGGTCTGCAGAAAGGATTTTCAACAAACCAAGGTTGCGAGTAAACAATACAATCGTTACATGTTTTCATTTCACTTACTATTATTTTCTTCTAGAAGACTTTCAATAATCTGGTGAAAAATAACACAATAAGAACTGAATGAGCAACTCTTTGCATTTATGAAACCAAATTGGTGTATATATTACATATTTATAGACAGAAAGAGACTGAAATTTACAAACTCTGAGTCCTTAAAAGAGTAGATAGTCCATTTAATTAGTTAAAACCATAGAGCCTTTACATTTATGAGACCCATCAGGAATGTGTGTCATATTACATTATAATTACCCATATTAAAGAAATATTGATGGCAACAGCACCACATTTGTTTACACATAGTATAACAGTATACGCAAAATAACATCAGTTTGTCAACCTTTGAAAGCAAAGATCATTATGTTCTGATCTGCTACATTTCTTTGCTTCTCTAGCAGCAAGCTGTACCAGAGTGCTAATATTAGCTTGGAAGTAAACCAAAAGGGCATTTTTGATTTGGTTATTTTATTCTATTATATATAACACATAGATTGCAATAAATACATCAAAACATATACAAACTTTTGAAAATATTTCCTATGGCAGCAACCTGTTACCTGGTCTTTTATTTTTTCTTGTTGTTTTGTTTTTCCTCTTTAGAACCAAAGAAATCATGAATGTGCCACAACCTAAGACAGCTTTTCTTGAGTCGGGGACTCAAAACATCACAACCTCTTTTCTTTTAGTAATAAAAATGGCAACATGGGGCAAAGATACCTTCAGATTTTATTAATTTTTGATAAATACCAACCTGATAAAAGGCTGTTTGTTTTAAGAAAAAAAAGACTCATCAGTTTTACCCACCCGACTGAACTACTATTTTTTAGCTCGGTGTAGCGGCACACTGTGCTGTAGTGCTAATATTAATATATAAATACCAACAAAATACATGAACATTGAGTCATTACTTTAATCACCTTAATTAAAAAAGTGTTTTGAAATAAATAGCCTTTAAAAGCTTTGGCTGATGCAGGATCATATCACTATAGCTAGCTTTCCTGTAGTGCTCACGCTAGCTAGTACAGTATAGGTTACAGTGTAATATTTGGTTTGTGCTGTATTGGTTTTACTTTTTGTTTTACAAATCTAAAGGCTTTTTTGATGAAACCTCATAGTATAAAATAACTGCTCAGGCTATCCCCCAGTGAACTTATATTTCCTGTTCTAATGATCGAAAGCACTGAATTACCTAAATAGGTAAAGCAACAAGTTGTATCAAAATAAATAAAAATACATTCCAGAGATTTTTTTTAAAATTTTAACGATATCATGAAAAAATTAGGACAACTCTTTCTCTTAGTCTACCATATATATTTCTATTCAGACATATAATCCCATGGGCTTTAACAATGTAAAACAATTAAGGGGTTGTGTATATATTTGTAAAGTTCTGCCTAAAACGCCTACAAGCACACCTCCATATCACTCAGATTAGGGTTATTTCAGATCAAACCGATATTTAACATACTTTTCAGATCAAATCCACAATTCCGCTTAAATCTACGTAATCAGAATGTCTTGTTTTAGTAGCTGTAGGTGGAAAAAATGATAATTAGAGGAAAGAACGAGTTGAAAACATCAGACTATAGCCTAATTATTTAACATATAGTGGCTCATTTGTTGAATTCAGATGCTGAAATAAATTATATTTTCAACATTGTTACTTCATGAGATAAACTTGTAATAACTACTCCACATACAAAACTAGGTATAGAGGGACAACAATATGCGGTCGTAAGGAAACATAAAACTTTTTATTTATTTTTTTTTTACATTTCAAAAGTTATTTTAGAATATCTTTACCGGAATCATTTTTGACGAAATCACCTTCTAATCTTATTATCGTGACAACAAGCGAGGCTAATTCGCCTGGCTCCATCTTTCTCGCTGACACTGTCCAGATTTTATTGTGTCACGGAGCCGCATGCCATCATGGGTTTGCGTGAACAACCTCCTCCTCCTCCTCCTTCTTCTCCAGCCCCTCACGCACGCACGCACGCGTCGGGAGCGCACAGAGGGCGCACTGGTGTCAGTTTGCTCCAGCTCTCCACTGAATCGGTCGCTTGTTGCTGGTTGCGCTCAGCAGCGTCTCGGAGCAGGATTTTCTGGGGAGTGTAAATTCCGCCGTTTCGGACTCCTTTATATCCGACTCTGTTCCTGACACTTCATCTCCGAGTGAGAAACAGAGACAGCTGGATTCAGATCACACAGAACAGGAGAGCTCCGATTTTTCTCCCCACCCGACTGAACAGTGATTTTGGTCTTGATCTTTAATTTATCCCCCTCTTTGGAGCATGTGTTAATTACCTCCTGGGTTTCAACAAAAATAATAACAGTAACGAGAATCGGGAGTACAGAGGTGTCCCCTTTCGCCTGTTGGATCTTTCTTCTGTTTTGGTTCTTGTTTTCAGCGTTTGGATTATTTTCTTCTCGGAGATGCCAAGTTGTTCCCAGTGAAACGCAGGATGCTGGGGACTCTACAACCACCAGATCTCTTACTCTGAGAGAATTTTTGTTATTTTCTCCCTTCTCTCTGGACGTTTTACTTCTTCTTTGCTTCTTTTTTTTTGGATTTATCATATTATCTGTGTGGTCCCATATATTAAGAATGCGTTGTGGATTTCTATTGTTCCTTTTCAGCCAAATCATCTTGGTGTCTCCGTTGACTCAGACTGGTAGGTTGACATTACAGCAGGCGCCCCAGCTTATTATTGACCCGGTTATACCGATATGGTTTTATCAGTATTATTGGCTCTCACCTGGCTGCAGGGAAGTATATCTTCAGGGTTCCAGCTGATGGACGATTGATTGGCATCATTTGTATTCTTTCATACATAAAAGGATGCAACAAAAGTGATTTTTGCAAGTAGGCTATATATTTTAGAATTAATAATCCTCAACTGCTAAGGGTTTCAAAATGTACAACAGGCTACAAGTAAATATAGATAGTTTATGTCTACCAAAGAAGATTCAAACATTTCAGTCTGTCAGATTAATCCAAAAACGCATTTCTAAGTTTAATTTAATTATTTTTGGGAGGTGTTGCTCGCGTTTCCACTGAAGCATGATCTCCAGGCAACAAGCAATTTGATAAACCATTCACAGAGAAAATTAAATTTCATCATGCTGCCTGTTTTCCTGCACTATGAGGCAGCTCACCTTGAAGAACGCGATCACACCACGGATGCGGCTCAGCCTGACTTTTGTGTCGCACTTTTATTTTATTTTACTAAAATTCTCCGATATAAAGTTGGAGCATATTAAATACCTCCGTTCAGTGGCACTTCTTGGAAGAAAGGCGCATTGAGGAACCCCTCCTGCGCCCCTTTCACATGCATGCCAATATTCAGCCTGTTAGATGGAGTCCCTGCAGGAGAGGATCCACGCAGATGGCTGTATCCAAGGTGCTAAAGGTGAAAAAGAGTTGGAAGCACAGTTAATGGCAACTGACAGACGGAGGAGGCAGGAATTAGAGATGCATCAACTGATATACCACTTTTAAAAGATTATACCATCACATTGAACGTGCTCCTGCAAGAAGACTTTATCAAACGCAGAACTGGAGTAGATAGAAACAAGTCAGTAATCAATGAAAAATAAATGAGGACAAGGTCTGATAAGTCTTTTTTCTACTGGCAAATTTATCGGCTTCTCTATATCTAAGTTGGTCCACATTTCATCACTCCATGTTTTCGATTTTCAATTTAATATAGTTAATTAATCTCTTAAAAACTATAGAGTAGCCCTTTAATTAATAGTAACATAACTAGTAACCACAGATGAGTTGCTACTTCACTTTAATGATCCATGTTGTCTGACAGTTATTATAATATGCTGAACTATAAATTGACTGGATATGCAAAGATACAGCAGAGTCCTCAGGACTCCAACCACTATCTGGCAGAATGGCACCCTGGGTTGAGAGCCCTATCGCCTCCACTGCCTTTGTTAAGCTTTTTCTAAAGGTCATTCTCTGTGAACATAAATGATGGTTAGGTTTAGGGTGTCTCAGGTCAAATAATGAAATAGATTGCAGTTATTCTCCCCTTTAAATCACTTTCTGCTTTACTTTGTGGTGCAGATAACTGCGGGGGAAACATAGTGATCCACGCCGCGGATTACCTGACCTCCCCAGGTTACCCTGGCGCCTACCCGCCCTCCCAGCAATGCGTGTGGGTAATAACCGCCCCTGAAGATGGTCAGAAAATCCTTATCAACTTCAACCCTCATTTTGATCTGGAGGACAGAGACTGCAAGTAAGAGTCCCGCTCTCTCCTTTCCATTGCTCTCCTTTCTCTGTCTCCAAACCCTCCCTCCCTTTCTCTCCTCTCCCTCTCTCCTAAATCCTGCCTAGATACAGAGGCAAACTCTGCCCTCTATTGGTGAAAGGCTTTGCTCTCAGGTAGGTGGATGGGATGTGGTAGAAAGAGGGTAACGTTAGAGAAAATGGGGTTTGATGGTCTTTGTAATTCATAGTTGATAAGGGAAGAAGGTTAAGTAATGACTGTTTGTCACCGACAATGAACTCAACAGAAAGATGTGTGCAGCAGATTGATTGATTGAAGTTCAGCTTGCTCATTGCAGAAACAGCGAACATGTTTTTATCTGCTAGTGCTTGAGGATGTTGATTCATAGAGTTTCTACTAAATTTATTTTGCACATAACCGCCAGGAGTTTATCAATTGCTGAAGCAGTGGGATTTGAATTGCTGTATGCTTAAACAGAGGCTTAATGAAAGAGAAATGTTTGGTCCTTTTAACGCCCAAGACAGAAAAAAGCTCTGCTTTAAGGATCACTGCTAAGGCAACATATTCAGACATTGATTGGACCGTAGCTATAGGGGATATATAGGCCTTATCAATAAACTACACCTTCAAATGTGCTGTGTTTCTTTCTTCTCTTTATGACTTTGTATACAAAATGACTGATAAGAATTTAAAAAATAAAACTGAAGATGAAAAGCATCTTTCTTTCTTACCTTCATCTTTTTTTTCTTTCTGATCTCAATTGAGTTCAGTTTATTTAATTATTATAACTATAAAAACCATTATTTAACAAATATTAAAATGTCAGGAGAGGATATTTACAGGAGGCACAAAGGCATCTTAGCATAGCATTCGTTGCATGCTGCCATACTTTTTAAGTATTTTTTGGAAGTTAAACAAAACAAGGCAATACAAATGTATTCTACTCTTATATCATTATAAAAAAAACAGCAAGTGTATTTTTTTCTTAATCATACAGGTGCTTCCAAAAATGTAATTTGATTTATTTATTTATCGCTAATTCACAACATGTCATCTCAAGGCACTTTACGGAATCAATTCAATCAGATCACACAATCAGATTGGTTCAAATTTGTGGAAAACCAGCTGATTGCACTGACTCATTGACTCAACTGCAATCCTTCACACCAAGCATGCATGTAGCGACAGTGGAGAGGAAAAACTCCCTTTTAACAGGAATAAATCTCTAGCAGAACCAGGCTCTCTGTTAAATTTTCTTAAAATGAAACTTAAATGAAAAGATTAAACACATATAAACTCTTTATTTCTTGTCATTTGGTGATGATGGCTTAAAGTGCCTCAGAAAATTTAAATATTACATAAGATATATGAAAAAAGATATTTTAACAAAAATATTGGGGTTCTTTAATGGATGTTGATAACTTTTAACTAATTTATTCAATAAGTTTGGGCACATTTTAGTTAACTCTCCTCTTTATGGAGCTTAAGTCAGGGGAGATTGCTGCTCATCAAACACACTATCACCACGTTTGGCACCTTTAGCAGCGTGGGTAGGTACCGAGTCCTCATGAAGCTTTTCAGCAGAGGGAAGCATGAAGTTCTCGTTAATTTTCTGGTAGATGACTGCATAGATTATGCACTTCAGAAAACACAGTAGATCAACACCAGCAGACGACATTGCACCCTGTATACTCAATGTCTGTCAGTGTGACTCAAAGCAACATTTGTGTTTCTCCACTCTTCCTCCAGACCCTGACTTTTCTAAATAAAGTGCCAAATTTACGGTAATCTGAAAGCAGAACTTTGAATCACTGAGCAACAGTCATTTTCTCTCTCCCATTAATCTGGGCAAGACGCTCCTGCTGTCTTTGGTCACGAGTGTTTTGACCAAGGAATGCAACGTATGTAGCCCATGTGTCTGGCCCCTTTTCATGCTCAACTTTCTATGACTATGCTTACTTGCAACACTCTAAACAACCGCCCTCTTCAGCAACTGTGTTTAGTGACTTTCCTACTCCTTAAACAGAGTATCAACGATTATCATCTGTAGGCCTATATCTGATGAGCCAGTAGCTCCCAGTCGTATCAAATATAATTGAAAAATGAACGAAAACATCTGAAAAAGTGAAACCACTGTCTGATTATTCTCACTATGCCTCCTTGATGTAGCAAAAACTCTCCTCCTCCAATGCAAGCCGTGTTTCTTTTTGGGTTTTTTTATGGCAGCTCCTTTGTCCCTTTTAAAGCTCCATAAACTACCCCGGTGTAAATCTCTGCTTACTGCCCAGCTCTGCCTCACAGATGTAGGGATTAGGGGGAGCTTCTTCCAATACTATTGGATCGCATTTCAGCACCAAGGGACTAATAAACCATTAGTGCTCTGGACAGATAGTGGATATCATGTGTCCTTTATTGGGTTACACTTCTTCTGCCTCAGTTCCAGCCAAACAAGTACGAATAATGCTTTTGAACAGGTTTATTTTTGGGATGACACCGTGAGACGTGTAATTGGGTAATTTTACAGGTTAAGTGAATAATGTAATACAATTATTCCCAGAGATAAGAGTTTAGACCAAGCCTGGGACTAACAGGGTATTATCATTCACTCTAAGATTAATCTCTAAACATAGATCATTGTTGATTCAGAAGAGGTTATTATTAGCTAATAAATGGCATTAAAATAAGAAGATTTGACACAGAGGACCTTGTTTTTGCAAGCCTGATTCTTTTCCCCACTGTCAGAAACTGCCTGGCCACCCAGCAGCCACCTCAAAAAGTGATTTGGCTGTTGCCTTGAGGCCCTGCACTCTGCTCGATTGGTTTCATTATTTGTTGTGTTAGTTTGTGTTGGATGATGATCGGGTGTAGCTCGTAAGTGTAGACTTGGCAGGAGAAATGTTGTTTTTGGGAACAAGTCAAATGTTGGAAATGTACTCACTGAGGGAGGCCTTAGGTCCTTTGGCGAGACAGCAGTCCCACTTAAAAATTTCCTGAGATCGTATCAGGGAGACTTTCTGGGCTTTACTGAGGGATGCTTCATCATTTGCCTTAAAGTCTGGGCTGTAGACTTTAGAGCACAGACCTATTCCATTAGTTTGACTATATACTGCTTGAAACAAATCTTTTGCTTTATACTTACCTTTAGGGAGACCATACTTTAAAATGACTTTTTTCTTTAAAGTTCTACTGTTTTTTTCAGGGTTCTTAAAGGTTTCCAGCAAATATCCCACCTCATTTGGACAAAAAAGTAATCATTTTCTGACAGGGAATAATACTTTTTGGCACATTTCATAAATTCAACACAAACAATACAGTGCTCTGCTTCGGCTTTATTACTTTTCCAAGTCTTCAAATTGTTGACATTCATCGTTGGTGTCAATCTGTCATCCATCTGTAGATGGATGGATAAAGTGTTTGAAAGTAAAACTAAAGGTTGAACCTTGTATTGAACAGTGAACTGAGATCTTTCACATTGAAGGCAGCAAGGAAAACAGCAAAGATGAGAAATATGTTAACAGTTTTCTCTAATGGTTTATTAAATGTGTCCATCTTTTCACAAAGCCATCATAATCCTACATGAAGCAACAATTTCATTCGTTCTCAGGAGCTCCAAGCTTTGGGGTTTCTGCCACGAAACCTGGAGCCACACCAGAAGGACCCTAGTTTCACATCCGTTGCTGAAATAGTTGACAAAGTGAATCCCTGCAGAGAGCGGGAAAAATCTAAGCCCAGGCACGGATATGGAACATGCGTCGGCGGCCCGGATAATTTTGGGACATCTCTTTAGGAGTTGGCTGAACTGTTTTCCTCCTACATGTTGCTGTACTGGCTCTGTCTGCAGCTCACACTTACACAACACTCACTAGTGCACTCACACACACACTTACTGGCAGCTTGAAGTTTCTGTCACTTACAATGTGCTCTAGTGCCCACAGCTAGAGTCTGCATGTTCTGGGGGTTCTAATTCATAGAGGTGTACAAAGAAGTAACTTTAAAGATAGAATCACCCAATTCCATTCGACCTTAGATCAGGACTAAACCCGTTATTTTATGCACTGATTGTGTTGCTCTTATTTCACAAATACTGAGGGTGAGTTCCCCTTAAGCACCTCATTTAATGTCTAAGACGTAAAACCCCCATCCAATGAAACAAAATAAATGTTGATATGCTGTAAGTTGATCCAGAGTCTAATGGAGGAACAGTCACCTCTTACTGTGTGGTCTCCAAGAATAGCTGAAATGTTTTCCTTGAGCGGGAGCAGAATCACAAGACCAACAACATCTTACAGCCAAGGAGCGTCACATGAACTGGAAAACAAGCCTCGCTGGTATCTGTATATAAATATCAGCAATGGCTGGTTAGCACTAGTTCAGTATCTCATGTTTAGGGATTTCTTTGGTGTGGATTAATAGATTATATGTCAAGGTAGGAAATACAATAGCTTAAAACAAGGATGGATTAATCTAAAGATGTCCACCATGAACCAGAGGGTTTAAATGGAGGGGTGGGCAGCAGAGTGATTGTTATTGAATAAAATGCTGACTGAGTGGATTTATGAATGAAAAATGATGGATGGCTGGTAAAATTAGATTAATGTATCGGCAGATGGGTGGCTGATGGGTTTCTGAACGATAGGGTTAAGTGTCAAAATGGAACCCAGACCAAATAAGTGTCAAGATTGGAGGGAGTTTGATGTAAGGGCTGATTGAATAAAGGGTGGATGGATGAAAAAACTGATCTGAGGAGGAAAAAAAGAAGTCCACTTAACAATAGGTTAACGATGGATGGACAAACGGACGGACAACCAGTGACGAGGAAACACAGACTTCCATCGATCATTTCAAACAGATTGTGAGGAAAGGAAAGTGGAAACATGGATGAACTGATCAGCCATAGATGAGTGATAGAAAAATGTCTAAGATTTAAAAATCAGTTGAAGTGGAAAGACAGTACAACTGTTAAAATGATTAACACAGCAGCGGACTGATGGTGGAGACAAGGGCAGAAGCATAAAATTGATTTCTGATGATGGATTTGAACTTCTTAAATGATAAATGGAAGTGAAGGTGGAGTAGGTAACAAACTAATCAAGTAATGGCATAATTTAACATTATTGATGGCCTTTGAGTTTATTGAATAGATGGGTCAAGGGTTGAAGGGATAACTACCTTTTCCTGACACAAAACACATTTTATACAGTATTACTAAAGGAATGAATATGGGATTGATGGATAAAAAATGCTAGATGTGCTCTCTTACATGGCCTAAAATGTTACTGCGGTGCTCAATGTCGGCCTTTTTTATTCTCTGTGGTTACAAAAAGATTAAATATGAGGTGTGTAGACAATAGATAGGGAGACAATATTTATCTAAATTAAATTAACAACAGTTTGATAGATGGAGAAAAGCAAAGGAACGAGTGTTGAAGAGGGAGAGAGAGAGAGAGAGAGATCAGAGGAACCAAAACTAGCTGAGAAGGAGAAGGCTTTAGGCCGTGTCTGTCTCTCAGTCTAATTCCTGACCTCTGGGACAGTCCTCTCACTGTTTCTTCTTCTCCTCCGCCTACTGCCTCGGGCTTTTCTGACACTTTTCTTTATTCTGTTCCTCATCTTGGTCTGGTCTCACCCTGAACTGCGTGTGCACTTGTCCTGTTTTCATCTGTCTTTTTCGTCTGCTCACCATATGCTCTCCCTCCCTCTGGTGAGTTTGACAAATGATGGTGAACTTTAGACTTTGCACAGCCTGAGTTCTTGTTCTCTCTGACAAAAAGTACAAGGAACGTAACGACTGTGTAGCCACTGCCTTTATATAGCTACCATATTAGGGTAGACACACCATTTCTTGCAGTATACTTTTATCTTTCTTTGATTTAAGAGAAAACAAGTCTGTGAGTTGTTGAAAGTTTCGGTCAAAGCATGCACAGCTAAAAGGCACAATATGCATGTGAAGGTAAAATCGATAAAATCTGTCAAGTCTGCTTTATTCCAGGAATACTAAAAAAGTGTTGTTGTTTAAGCAGTGTCACCACTTTTGTCTTATAACAATTGCTGCAGGCTTCTGCAGTCATCAGTTTGTTGGGTGTGAAGTAGAAAATCTGATGAAACCGGAGCAGTTTGATACTGTTATTAAGATATAATTTCTTTCAACGTTTGACATTAAGAGGAAAGAAATAATGGTATAATAATTGATAAGTCATCTAGATTGTTAAATTAAAACTGCAGGCTTCACTGACGACCTAACGATACATTAGCAGCAAAATAGGATAGATTTTTACTACAAGCTTCAAATGAATTCACTGAAGTGGTTTTTGACAGAATGTGTCTGTTAGTGTTAAAGAGATTAACTTCATGCTAATGGACATTCTTTAATATTGACAAATTAGTGTTATTAGAGGGAATCAGCTTTTTTCTAGATCTTTATTCTCATGTTAGAAACAGAGACAAAATAAAAAAAACAGTGGATGTGGGATTTAGGGAGAAACTCTCTGGGAATTTTTGTACTTTACTATTTTCCAGACTTGAAACTGAAATTGAGTTTAGGCCTAAATTAAGTTACTAAATTGTACCATTTATTTCCTAGATCAGAGTAAAAAGAGTGGGAAAACACTGGTGCACAAAGAAGTCGTTCACCAGCTGTCTCTGGTCTTTCAGCAGCAAATGTTTGTCCAATGGGAGGAAGAGTGAACTAAAAATCCCTCCTTTGTTTCTGTTGTGTAACTGGATATTGTTTGGAAGTGCTTTTCAAACAATTATGGTCACAAACTGTTTGAATCCACTTACACATCTGGGAAAACAAATGCCCTTTTTCTGTACAAAGGAAAACCCTAAATAATACCCCACACATACTCACAACCAAGCATAGATCTCACACAGACCGTACATACACAATAACTATGATTCTAGGGAGTTAATTCAGGCCACGGTGGTTTCCTAGACACAACCTGCTACACAAACCTTTATAAGCAGCAGATAAGATTCTTAACGAGCAGATTAACAATGAAAGACCTTGGCATGGGGAGGGGTTTGCTGGGAAACCCATTCAGCAACGTCACACAGCAGCAATCCCAGGATTTACAGCATGCATCGCTGATACAGTCCAGATGTTTCTGAAGCTCTCCCCGCCCCCATCATGACAAAGGGACTTATGTCAGAACAAACAGCTGGACTGTGCAGCAGTGACAAAGCTCATTTGACCCGTTCTGGAGGTGATCCACAGATGTTAGCAACACTAGATGATTTCGCACCACACACAAGACCTTTTCTCTGTCTTTTATGTTAATTCAAGCCAATATATAATTCTATTTAATTATCTATTTAAGTCTGACAACATAAAAAACTGTTTGCTAAAATTGGGATTATTGAATGTTGTTGCTCATGTTGTTCTCCTGATCTGATGTCTGTAAATCCATGTGAGAATCTCCAATTTAGTCCCACAGAGGCTCTGTTGGACTGAGATCTGGTGATTGCTGAAGGGATTAGACCACACCATGTTTACGAATCCAGATAGAGAGGATCTGTGCTTTGAGATATGTTTGATTATACACAGCGAAATCAAATGTGTTACATTTCCAGCGTTGGTGTTATTATTTTTTTTACTCCAAAGAGTTTGAAGTTAGATTTGTGTCTTTATTATTTGATAAAAAAAATGATTCTTCAATCAAAAAATATATTTTCAATAATAAAAAAATCTTAATTTCAATCGAAAAAAATATGCATGAAATGTAAAAAAAATGTAAAGACACCTATCTACAAATGACTACATATTTAAAGTCACGTGAATCTATTCAGAGTAAAAGAGGTTGAAAGGACAGAAACGGGCATGACTGAACTTCACTCCGTGAGATCCAAGTCCTATTTAATTTCCTTCATGAAAAATAGATGGCGAGCCAACAGGAGGTCACTGTCAGGATGCTGGGGTCAGAGGTCAACTAGCAGGTCAAGCTGTATTCTGACCTCCTTCTGGGAGGATGAGCAGCCTGGGAGGCTCTATCCTTTCTTAAATATGTGTGTGACAGGAAACCTTGCCTGCAGTGGAGCAGAGAAGTGGTTGTTCAGTAGCCAGGGATGGACAATAAAGTCTTTCTCCTGCTGGGCTTGTGAAAGAATGTGTTGTGTCTGTCTGGGAAAGAAAGGCCATGGGCCGACCTCCAGATATAGAGACCATATATGCACATAAATCTAGTGGAAAGATGAGACGGATAAGTATGCGGTAGCCATAAACAGAAATAAAAAAAAGTATAAGCATGGATGCATGAATATACTCAGTCTGGTGACCCACATCTTTGAGGTCAACTCAACACTCCAGGCTTTCATCAAGGGGGGTAACGGAAAAGCATTAAAGCACTCTTATAAAGCACATTTCTGTATGGGTTTTTTTTTTTTTCATTTCATGATTTCATGATTTCTGGTTTGCCTTTCCTCCCACAGAGTTGGTAAAACCCATCCAACTTCAATAAAAAATGTTGCTCAGCTGAGAATGGGTTATAGTGTTCTGGAAAAATTAATCTTCATACAAATCACTCGTAACTGAAGGAGTGAGAATTCAACGCTCTTTACAGTCTGTATAGCAGAAAATCCATTCACATTAATCCCGATTCCAGAACTTTAAAACTTGTATTTTCTACCTTTTCACAAGATTTTTTTTAGTTGCCCCAGAATGACAGACTTAGAATTACATCAAAGCCTAAATTTTGACCACATTTTTTAACCCTAACGTACAGATAGATCCCTGACAGCCTTTAGTGACCGAATTGACTTGGGTCAAATATAAAAGAGCATCAGGTCCAAACCTGTAAACAAAACCACTTCTTTTTGCACATAAACCTGAAAGTGGTGCAGGATTGCATGTCTGACACAGATCTGGACCACAGGTTCTACAAAGCTGCTTTGCCACCTGGCCCAGTATAGTAACTAGAATCACAAAATGTGACCCATATGGGTTTCCTGCGCTTTTTAGATGTGTCTGGTTTCACACACCTGAATCAAATTGACAAACCTCCTTAGTAAGCAGTCAAGTTCTCTGGATTCCTTCTAATGTGAAATTAATTAAATTAATATTTAACTCAGATGTTGATCAGAGTTACATTTAAAAGGTGCAGGAAACTGGACCTCAAGGCCCAGAATTGAGAAAGCGTGATTCATAGATTTTTTACCAAATATGCTCAAGTCAGTTGATTAATAAGAAGAGAAGGCCGGCCCAATCGGGCTCCGCTCTAAGATCGGATCAGGGCCTCACCAATATGCACAGGTCTGGTGCAGATCCATACACCATCTCTGACTGTTATGCCAATCTGACAATACGTAAACGGATGAGGTTCCCAATGTGCATGCGGTCTGGGGTTGTTCATCATGCATGCTACTGTTGAACGACTTAAATTTGAGTCTAATCTTAACAAAATCCAGAGAGCATATAGCAACTCCAGTTCACCTTCATTAAATTTCAGCTCTAAATTGTTATTTCAAAACAAGAACTGAACGGTGTCTTTAATTTGTCTCCCACATGAAACACCCCAGATTCATGAAACTTGATTGGTTGCCACCAGAAAGCTCTGCCACCTACTCCTTAGATTGTTGTCAGCTGGGCAATAACTTTTAAGTTGAGGAAAGTTGGTTGGAATTACATAAGTTAAAATCAACAGTCTAACTACTTTGTCTCTTGTTCTTAAATTAGTTATCAAGCTTTTTGATTGTTATATAAAGTCCTTGCAGACTGAAATCAATGTACTTTACATTGAATGGAAGACCACAACAAAAGGCAAGTTCTAGCAGGAATAAGGAGAATATGGTACCTTCTTGGAGCCAGACCTGGTGGGGCAGTTTCCACAGGTGTGTTGCTGTGGTCTTAACTCCTTGAACTTCACCAGGACCAATGCAAAAAGTATCTACAATTCCCCTCCACCTGGGCCGATCTTCTGGAGAACTTTGTAGGCGGTCGCTGTGTCAGTCAGGTTGCAGATAGGGGCAGAGGCTTGGGTGTTCCAGTTATTAGCTTTATTATCTGGTCTCCGGTATTTAGGTAGTGTGGTAGGTTGAGCAGAACTAGGTAAACATTGTTGGACTCTAACCAGACTCAGAATGTCCTACTGAACTCAACTCACTCCTCCATGACGGAGATCTTTGCCAGGGGAGAGGGATATCTGTTGTTCTGCTCTTACCACAGCTTTGATGAGTCTTTACTCTGATCTGATATGTGTCATTGAAACTTTGTTTTTAAAAGTTTTCAATTTGTTTTGGAACTATCGTGAGCTCTAGTTAGCCACAAATTTGACCGGTGAATGAAATGAACTCAGCAGGCTTTAACGAAAGGAATAATTAGTCTTCATGAGTGTTGAAGAGAGAAACTGGGTGGTTATTTGTTCAGAACTTCTGTGTTGGCACTTTTTATGGAGCATATAAGGATGACTGATCATAGAAGGTAGTCAGTCTGTTGAAATATCATCCCTAAGGAGAACATCTGAGCTGTATATGAGCGACTTTATTTTGAGAAATGCTATGTTAGTGTTAACAGATTTTACCATAAGGGGGAATATCTTATGTTCCATCTGGTCCTCGTGAGAATATAGGTTTCATAACCCTAAATCAATGATATTCTATTCTTGTACGATCTGTTCCCAGAATGTCAATTATGATGGTAAATTGTTAGCTTTGAGTTTCAGAAGTGGGATTCCTTAAAGAAAACAAGAACAATTTAGGTGTTTATGTCTTTATGATTGAAAATCTAATTCCTCAAATGGGCTCATTTCCATAAAACTAGGTTTATTTTTCAAATGTTCGTCATTAAGTCCAAACACCAGCCGGCAGCTCCCCTCAGTAACATTTTTCTCTAGCTTCTCAGCCTCCAAACCCTCCTCTCTCTCTGTCTGTCTGTCAGCTATTCTCCCTTAAAGCCACATTCAAACAATCCCTGCTGGAGTTTAGAAGTTTGCTTCTGAACACAGTGGGATAATTAAAGGCAAATGTTTTCAGGGAACAAGTCGCCTGAGTGTAAGCCTGTTAGTGAAGGTTGTCGAAGACTCCCGCATGTCACGGTGCATTGGAAGTGACATTGTGTTTATTGCTTTGGCCTTAGCTCACTTCAGAGAGGTGTGGATTGAGCGTCTGTTGACAAAGCAACGCTTTCCTCCAAATCTCTCAGGTACAGACAGAGGTTTAACTGCTCATTTTTCAGACATGGAAACAGATTTCTATGTTTTTTTTAAGTGTAGAGTTACCAAGACAGAGCATGGATGTGGCAAATTCTATTAAAGTGATTAAATTGTTGGCCAGTTTCCCAATAAATAAAGAAGAAAGCTGGTAGTTATAAACAGGCAGATTTTCTACCATTTTTCTGTCTTCCCATATGTAAGACAGGCAGGTTTGCTTCAAATCTGATTTCATCCTTCAAGTTCTCTGCAGTCTGAGAAAGCAGGGGGTGGAAGCGGCATTCCCCATTCCTCATCTGTCAGATTAAGACTCCCTAAATGAGAACAAATTTCTCCTCTTTTTTGCCATAGTTCTAATTCCCCAGCAGGATTTTGCTACCATGCCTCTCTATAAAATGAAGAATGAGTTAATTCTTGCTCTTACTGCTTGGCCTAGTTTATTTTTTTCTGGCTGGTTGGGTATGATTCCTGTAGCTTTAACAATGGTTGCTTTAAGGAAAATGTTTTTACACTTATGAATGCTGTGTTCCTACAGTCTTTTACTGTTGTGTCATATCTTAAAGATTATTATGTATTAAATATTGATACCGAGTGTTAATTGAAGCTGTTACTAGAGCTGTCTACAATTTGTTCAATGGCTTTTAAAAAATTTAATATGATAGTTTATGAGTAAACTATTTGTCAGAGTGAATGTAAAAAGGAGCAAAGTATCCAATATGCATATATTATAGGCAAATCTGGAATGCATTACTCATTTTATCTCTAACACATTTTCTAATCTTTATAATTGTGCATGAAGAAGCACTTTATGTCTCTCTGCATGTCCTTGCAGCAAATTCTTAAGCCCCTGGGGTTTTGGTAAATTGTAAAATCTTGTTATAGAAAATCTGAGTGTTTTTATACCTACATATTGTTTGGCTTTTAAAATGATTGTACAGGAAAGTCATATTTTGTATATTTGGTTAAAAAAAGAAAACTTACATGTGATGATGGTCAATTTAAAGAGTCAAAGATGATCAAAGAAAAAAACTATTCTTCCTTTTTAAAAAGGTATGTGGTTTTAGCTTAAAACTGAGTGATACAAAAATTGGAGCTGAAGCAAAATATATTGAAATAGTACTGAAAGGAATTTCGTGGCTCATTGGTGTGAAAAGACGTTTATGGTGGAGGCTGTAATTCGCCAAGATAATGTTATTTGACTTATGTTTTACTCATTTACAACACCTTGAATCGTCTTCCTACTTACAGTTGAAGTTTGCTGCTGGTCACACAGACAAAGATAAAACCTTCTGGAGGAAAGTTCTGTGGTCAGACGAAACAAAAATTGAGCTGTTTTTCCACAACACCCAGCAATATGTTTGTAGGAGAAAAGGTGAGGCCTTTAATCCCAGGAACCCCATGCCTACTGTCAAGCATGGTGGTGGTAGTATTATGCTCTGGGGCTGTTTTGTTGCCAGTGGAACTGGTTCTTTGCAGAAAGTCAATGGGATAATGAAGAAGGAGGATTACCTCCAAATTCTGCAGGAAAACTTAAAACCATCAGCCCGAAGGTTGGGTCT
>JAUZNJ010056932.1:0-27500 GCA_034780135.1 Jordanella pulchra
TAAATTACTCATCGATGGACATAGGAGCTGAATACAAATGCACACCAGCCTTTGTAATTGTAATTGTTGAAATGCCGTAAACCATCTATTCCTTATACTTTATAATTATGCACTTTGTGTTGGTCTATAAAATAGATGCCCTATAAAATAATTTAGGTACATCGACAGGGACAGGACACTTGTGTGTTACTCAGTAGGGTTAGAAACTGTATATGGATAACCATTTTTCTGTAACAGATTTAATGCCATGATTTGAAATCATAGATTATTTACTACTTTGGATTTATTAAAAAAGGAAACGTCTATCATAATATTATCAGTATACATATTAATGTGTAATTCTGAAAGGGCTCATTACAAGTTGTTGTGACACATTTATTGAATGGATCAGTAACTGCAAGGCTTATGGAAATAAGATGCTTTAATTAGAATAAATTAGATGAGCTACCAGGATCTACTATTTTTTAGAAAATATGGAAAATTCTCTATATAAGGTGGAAATCTTACAATCAGTTACTATAACCTTAGACAATTTGGTTGACCAAACTCTTTTGGGATTTAATAATTTAGGAGTTTTATCAGAGAATGGTAAAAGTAGCTCTACCTTTATACTGCACACAAGAATTGTTAATAGTTTGATGATTTTGTCTAAAAAAAACCCAACAAACTAAAAGCCACTAACAGTAAGTGACAACAGTTAATAATAATAATAGTACTTTATTGACATGTTTGCTTGTGGTAGACTCAGCAATACAAAAGCCTTACGAAAGAAGGTGTTTCTTTAACAAGTAACAGCTGCAGGATATTTCAATGACAGCAGCATGAAGTCAATCCAATCCAGTCATTTTGTACAATATTGCTGTGAAAACAAAGAGTGCCAATGCGTGAGATATTTTGTTTCATACCTTTGGGACCTTAGTGACAACCAAGCATTAAATAAACACTGTAATGTTCATGAGTATCTATCTCTTTAACACATCTTCCAGCAACATAATTTATCATGTCTTAAAGCTTAACTCATCACTCAAAATTGTTACTTGAACATAATGATGTGAGTATAATCTGAGTTTAATAAAACACGAATGAGATGAGGGAAAAGAGTCAATATATACCATGGACAGGAAGATGAAAAAACCTGTGGCAACTGTTTGATGCAGACTTTGAACAAAATCTTATGAGAATATTTCAAACACATTGTTGAATCTTTACCAAGTAGAACTGGCAAAGCTCTGAAGGGACTAGCGGCAAAACTGAATAGCATAACTAATAAAAAGGAGGGTGAGAGCAGATGCGCAGACTTTATTCCCAGGACTCCCTTCGAAATTAGTTTTTCTTAAATTTTGACAGAAATGTCTTGGTTAAATAAAGATTCAATAAAAAAGTATTAATTATCATCAGCCCTCTTCCACTGCAAATAAAAACTGGCGTTAAGTGTTCATGTCTTTGTAGCTCACATAAGTCACATGTATTTTCTACTTCACATTTTTAGCAACAGTTTAATCTTGGGGCAATTACATCTTAAATATTTTCTCTAAAGAAATTAACAATCCCTTCCTTATAATCTAGTATTTATGAACGTCTGTCCATTTTATGTTAAATTTATAGTTACAAATATGTCAAAAAACATAATTGTTCTTTGGGTTTTATAAATTTGGTCCTCACTGAATATAATGTTACCATCTCTCTGCAGTTTGACATGGATACATGCATTTCAGATTTTAAATATGCATGTCTTTTTACAAGCCTTCCATGCGTCCATCAAGCCATATACGGTTTGCACGTGAATATGCTTTTCACGTGAAAACTCCAAAAACAGCATGGCAGGGGTGGATGTAAACACATGAGATATTTTATACATGGCTCTAGTGGGCGCCATCATCCTCCAACAATGTCCCATCTTCTTTGTGTTTTTACAAACCAGTGAGGTCCAGTTGTAGATCATGTTTCCGTTGCACTTTTGCCAAATGTAAGAATTTCATTTTGACAAAAAAGAGATTTATATGAGAGAAAAAACACCACATCGAAGCGTAAAAACTTCTTATAGAAAAAAAGTACAGTCTGCACAATTTGATGGTTTAATGTAAACACAACTACAGTCATATTTTTTGACTATATAAAGCTTTTTTTGTCCTGCTGCTTCAATTGCCTCGAGCTGAAGATTATTTTACTTCTAGATCTTGCACAGCAAAAACATTCAGCTGCATCTTCATAATGAGCCTTTACAGAGAGAGGGCTGTGTTAAAAATGCTTACATGAACTTATCACTTTGGTTCTCCTTTGGCTTTTATTAAAGAGCTATTTCTCTAAAGGAATGTAAAAAATGTAATATTGTTAGCTAAAAATCTGTAACATCCAAAAGGCTATATGTTTCTTTATTGCCAGGCAGCTGAGAGAAGATTTATGGCTCACCTTACAGTAAGGAACAAGCCCAACAAGGCATTAATCCGTCATGTTGTCTTGTAATTCTGCTCTGAGCTGTCTAACTGCTAATGAATTCACTCTCTGGGCACTTTAAAAGTACCCAGGGTGATTCTCTGGGCATGCTGTTTCCTGGTTGTATTATAAGAAGGTAAAAAAGCTTAATATGTTCAGTTCACAAAAAAAATGAGTGGTAAAACTGTCAAAATGACCAAAGTGTAGATGTTGTTTACATTCACTAATGTAGCATCTAATATTCAGACATTATCGAATGGTACTTTTTTATGTCCTTGCTTTTTCTCTGCTTTCTCATGGCTCACACCTCTAGATGATGTTAGAGAAATATAAAAGACGTTAATTTTTACAGTGCAGAATTGTTCTGATTGGATGTGTAAAAATGTGTGGGTTGCAGTGAAATTGCAGACTGTTGTAGGATGTGATTATGCTCTTCAGAATCAGAAAAAGCTTTATTGCCAAGTAGACATTTACACTTATGTGGAATTTGCATTATATATTAAGATAGCACTATTGAGGATACTCGGCTGTGTATAAAGTAAAAGAAAGAAAATGACTTTTGCTTTTTAATATTTATTGCTTTATGTATCATGTATAATTGTCATGTGTTGATCCCAAGAGAAATAGAACATTTCTTTACTGGGTTTACATTGTTGTCTTAAAGACTTTAATGTGTTTCAGTTGGATTTGATGTTATAAGCTTATAAAAGACAGTAAATTGTTATAAAAACTGAAGGAAAATAACTTTAGATTGTATTAGTTTCAAGTCAGAAATGCTTTGTTAAACCTCTGACTAAAGGCACTATTGTTGTTATACAGTTCGATGAAGATTGTCCCTGCTGTTCTTTATTTTATGAAGGATTCCCTTTTCAAGTAATAATCTAGGAGGTCTTAGAGTTTCCAATACTTTCTTTATTAGCTTGTAGTGCTTCTTTAAATTGATGCTCTGATTTCATTAGCTGAAGAGATGATGGCAGAAGAGATCACACTCTCCAATGATATGCAAACACTAAGGGACTGAGGTTCAGAATGGGACTGAGCAGTGTCCGTCCTATCCTGAAGAGAGCTTCGCAGTTGCCTCTCCTCTTAAGTCTGTTGTCTAGGTGAACACTGAGGTATTTACAGTATATTGACCCCCACTGTCCTGTTTTTCTTCTGAAATCTACAATTATCTTCCTTGTTTTGTTTACCTTCAAAATAAGATATTTTTTTCCACACCATAGTTGTCCACTAGCTTAATGTACTAAGCTTTTGTCCTTCTCTCATATACCACACAACAATGGCCAGTGAAGTATTTCTGCTGATGACAGGAATCTGTCTTGTACTGAAAGTCAGAGGTGTACAAGGTAAAAAAGAATGGTGAGAGTACCGTTCCCTGTGGTCCTCCTGTGCTGCTGACTTCCTGGTTAGAAACACAACTCTTCAGCCAAACTTTGGTCTGTCAGGAAATTATTTTCTTGTTTTTTCTTTGTTTTTTCTTTGTTTTGTTTTGTTTTTTAATTTTTTTAACAAACCTTTTGCTGAATAGTGTGATATATAATTATTTTAATCAATTTCAGCTCTTATTGCAGCCACACCTGCTCATCTTTCAGGCTCTATAAGCTTTACTCATACATAATGATATTTACAGTTAAGTTTGGTATCTTGCCATTGCTTCTCAATTGAATTTTGTTCTAGACTTTAATTGGCCTTTGTAACACTGAGATATTTTTTGTTCTATACCCGTCCTTTGCAGCTCTTGCTATATGCTCAGTGTTTTAACAAATTGGTTGAATTGTTAAAGGGATTTTCTTGACATACTGACTCAAATCACTTTCTACTAGAGCAGGATTTACCCAGCCTTACTTGCTAACATGCACAAGTTTATACAATACACCACTTGGTCACGAGCATACGTATTAACACGTCACAGAAAAATTGGACAAAACTATCCAGGAACTTTTAAAGGGCAAGACAACTACTCTTCCCATAGAGCCACAGTTTACCCAGAAACTATGCTGCCTTTGTCCCTAGAAGAATGTGCTCTTCCAAAAGTTTAGATTACCAAAATAGCACTTTGCTCATTGCATCTTTTTAAACAAACTCCAGGAATGGATGTGCAGTTGCCAAGGTGAGTCACAGGTTGGACTTTACTTTTGTGATAGGTTGGCTGACTGAATTTACAGTGCTGCCAGTATTTTCAGACCTCTGGGATGCCATGTGACATCTAATGCTTCTTTCCCCACATAGACGCCTTAAAGGTACAGCTGGATGGGTGGTAAAGTGACAGTTACTCTTGTGAGATGTTAATGTAACTAGGTGGTTACCTGTGCCATCATTAAAAAGATAATTCAGTTTTTGAAGTGAGGTTATATGATCCTTTGTATTTTATTTGTTCAAAGTTTTTTTTTGGTGCTTCTCTCTGTAAGGAATATCCCCAATCATTCACTGTTGCACAGTTTATTATCTTGGACTGATGAACTAATTACCTCATATTTATGATAACCTATCTAATTTGTTTTTGTTACATTGAAATATTTTGAATGATTACATTTCTCTAGCAAACATAGTCCAACTGAATGTAAAAATGTATTTTGTTCATCAAGGAAAAAAGGATTAAAAATGTGTAATACTCAAGTTTTAGTTCTAGAAGTTATTTATCTCAGACTGTGCTGATTTTATCTGTTTGGAGAAAGGAGAGGTATTCATCAGAACCTTGTTTGGGCAAAGCAACACCCAGTGCCCACCTACCAACATGTGGTTTTAACCAATCACTGTTAAAAATAGAAAAGCAGTGGACACCATGAGAAACAACTTTATGTTCTTCCTGTTCCTCTTTCAAATATTAAACCAGAGATTCTGGTAAAAAAGATGTGATAGCAGCTGCTAGGTATGCCTCCCCCTGTGGACCATTTTTATTTTCTTGGCCTTCAGGGGGGGGGATTTCGTGTGTGTGGTCACTTAATTTATGGCTACAATAATTACCTTCGCCAAGGAGGTTATGTTTTTATTGCCGTTAGTTAGTTAGTTTGTTTGTTTTCAAACTAACTTGCAGAGTGTGGGCCAGATTTTTGCTCAAATTTTCATAGAAGGGGCGTATTTTAACCATTGACAAATGATTACATTTTGGTAATGATCTGGGTCGGTGTGAAGGTGGAGGTCCCAATATGTCGGGGGAATGAGTTGCAACAGTACCACAGCCATTTTTGATTAATGATGCCCTTCTTCCATTAGTTTTAAACATTATGCTTTGAAGTTATAGTTTGTTATGTCAGAGTACTGACAAGACATAATAATTATCAAAAGGTCTTGGGAATTATCCAGACATTTTTGGGGGAATAGTGTATTGGAGCTAGGCCTCTGTGTTGTGTTTTGTTTTTTTGTTAATGGAACTGGAACTCTATTTTACAAATAAACATAAAATTTCTCCTAGTTCTTTTCCGTCAATGGACGGCAGTTTTGTTTCACAACTTAAACACAAATACACAATTCTGTAACGACTTTCTAAATTTCCTTTATTTTTCTTACATTTGATTCAGCTAAGTTTATTTACTTTTGTTTTAGTGAATTAAAGAATATTCAAAACATTGAACATTTCTTGAAGTTTCTGCTTTTTACATGAATCCCCTGTTAATTCATTATTAAATTAAACAACATTTTTTTTAGATTGGAGTAAATTAGGCAAATTTTATGAAAAAATCTGCATGTTTATCAGTACTTACATGTATAAAAACTATTTTTTCTCTGCTCCATCACTTGTCATTTTTGGGAGCCACTGACATGCAAACATCTTTTTACATTTTTTTTGCCGTGTGACAGTCAGCCTCTAATGTTTATCCACAGGATAATGCACTGGGCCAGGCGGATCGAGCAGGAGATTGACAGAGTCTTTCAGCACATCACTGGGGCTCAGCAGCTGAAAGGGGTGAGTCTGTGGTTTGTATTCTTACTCATGGCTGTGCAACATAAACTCATTAAGTAATGCATTGACCATGAGAGGTCAGTATGGTAAAAACCCGTGAATCCATTAAGCTCCTGAGCTACGTTAGAAACAAGAAAGCATTCTCCTTGTTATTTCTTTACTTATTTATTTATTTTGACATTTATTTGACAGACAATAGAAACAACTTTTTATTTCATTTAGGGACAATTTATCTGTGTCTGTAAGAGCTTTAATCTTTTTATTTGTTTTTAAAAGCTAAATATTGCCAAAGTCGTGTTTAATATTTTCAGCAATTCTTGCTCAAAATGATGCAGTTCACACACCTAGGGTGATATGATTTAGAATATGCGATATTAGCCCAAATAACACTGGCTTTTATTACTTATACAAAATACAACTTTAAAAGGTATGAGAACAATTGACACATGTAAAAATAACTGCTTTTTTAATAGAAAGTTTTAACAGAAGCAGTGTTTCTATCAGCAGAGTAGAAATTGATTTAATTAATTAAAAAAATTTTTGGCTAATGTGGCACCCATATCCCATAATAATATCAGATTGGGACATCCCATGTTGTTGAACACACATCGCTCATTTTATAAATACTTCATAAAAAACATTGTAGAACATAATCATAAATTTCCCATGTATGGACTAAATTTTACCTAGCAGACCTTTGGCAAAATGAAAACATATCTTAACTATAAGCATTAATTCTTCTCTAGTTTACAACATGGATTCAAAGATAATCCAAATCCAATCTGTTTTTTTTTTATTTTTAGTTGTTCTGATTCTGCAGATAAAACAGCTTTTTAAGTGTTCATAAAGAGCTCTGCTAAGAAGATTGCTTAAAACATTATCCATTATTTTGAACTATAAAATTGGAAGTAAAGTCCCAGTTAGTGTTAACAGGGTTTTACTGTACATCAAGTGCTGTTCTGCACCTCATGGTGATATGGTTAAACCAAAATGCCAGCAAACAGAATCTGAGATCATATGCAGAAGGCCAGAAAGTGATGCTCTGGAGAGATGTGTGGGGGCGTTGCCTCAGCAGAGAGCATCGCCACGTGTCTTTTTTGTTTGTGTGACTGCAGAGCAGATGGTCAGCCTGCAGTAAAGCCTTGATGTGACACTCGCTTCTTTATTAACTCCTCATTGATCTCCTCTTGCGTCTGAAATACGTTGAAAAGAAATTAAAGAAATTGCTTATCCTGGCTTAGAAAGTGTTTCAGCTAAAAAAAAAAAAGCATCAGGAAAAAAAAACGGAATAGAAAGCTCAACCCTGTGTCTGAACTACCCACTCTGTCACTGTACAAAAGCTATTTTAAGCTGCTAACATCAATTGTAGTTAAAATAATTGGAAGCTGTTGAAAAAATTGTATTGAAACTGTATTTAAAACACTGGTTCTTGAATCTAAAAGCCAAAAATGTTCAGGAAATGTTAAAAATAACAGAAAAAGAGGGTTGTGACAAAATAGGTGTGCAAGTAAACATTTTAAACAGTGTACTTTAACAACTGCTACTTTTTTTTTGAATTCTCTGTGGAAGTGACTCTTTACTTGAAAGTTTGCTTCTGTTGGGAATGTTTAGATTGAGAAAATAACATATTTGTCTCATGCATTCAAAGAGGTAACAGTTGCTTGTTAGGTTTGTTAGAAACCAAACGCCTCATGTGCCCCAGAGCGCCGTAGAAAGAGAGAGTTATGAAGCAATGTGAACACGGCGACACTCGATCACGTGGTTCATGTAAACCCCAAAACATCTCATTGCTGTCATTAAGTTGGAACGGGACACAGCCTAAACAGAACAGCAATTTCTAATTCATCACGCAATTTTCTGTAACTTCTAACCAATAATTGTTAATTACTTCACTCAGTATGGATTTTAATGTAGCATTTTATTAGGAGCGGCAGGAATAATTATTACTGCTGTTAAACTTTGAGGAAAACAATATTGCCCACATTGTAGAATAGAGTACAGAACGTATTTATAGATAAGATAAATACATACATGTTCATACTGTTATAAGAACAACTTTAACAGTGTATGATAAAGTCGTACAGCTAAAGAAGAAAATCGAATTAGAATAACATAAAATGTGTTGCAGATGGTTTCTGAATGTTAACATAACCTGGTCCTCATATGTAGTTAATAATGCCCGAATTACTAAATCCTTCAAATCTTCATTATGACCATTTTCAGGATTTACTCCTTTATTACCCCAAAGATCTCATGTGTAGCAAATGTTTTTCAGTCGGTCTGTTCTCGGCTTGCTATCAGATAAAAATGATCTAAATGGTAGATCTGATCTAAATGATTTTAAAGAAGATTTAAATGACTTGGAAGACAATATGCAACTATAAACACTTAGACTGATGAACCAGAGTAAATTCTTCTTTTCTGTAGAAATCAATCCTTCTTTTTTTGCTCTTCTACCAACCCACTATGCTCCTCAAGGTGATTGTTGAATTAAAAAAAAAAAAAAACGTTATAATTTTTTGATAATTTTTCAATTGCTGTGCTACAGGACTGTTTTCAGCACAGGTTGGCAAGTTTTCAGAGAGGTTGCTATTTTAGGGAGAGATGGACCTGGAGGAATACACCTCCTCTGTTCTCAGCTTCAAGTGTGCTGATGGTGTCCAAGTGTCCAGGTCTGCTGAAAGCTAGTGACATTGTGTTCAGGACAGGTGAGGCATCAGCATGCTGAGAGGCGAGGAAAAGACTGACTGCAGGCACTGTGAGGGGCAAAGAAACACAGAAAATTCAGGGTCACTTCATCACCTGTAGAGCATGTGAAAGGGCATCGAATGCATCATGGGCTACAACATCAGAGCTGCAAAATGCCCAAGGGACCCCCTCACTGCACTCAAAAGGTTCTATGCCTGCTTTGAGGATCCCAGCACCCCTAGCAGCACCATACTCATATGACCACGTGGTAACTCACCCCTCTGTGTGAACACAGCAGGTGTTAGGAAGACCCTCCATGGAATCAATCCCCATAAGGCTGCAGGCCCTGACCACCTTGTGGGGTTAAGTCACTAAGGGACTGTGCCCACCAGCTCTCTGAGGTGTTTGTGGGCATCTTTAACACCTGTCTGTCATTTGCAGACTTAAAGTATGCCACTATTGTCCCTGTCTCCAAGTGGTCCACAGTGACACGCCTAAATGTCTCCATCGACGTCACTGTGGACCCACATCAGTAAGCCAACAGGAGGAACTGATGCCATCTTATTGGTGCTCCACACCCCACCCCACCCGGAGAGCAGAAACTCCTACATCAGTCTGCTCTGCCTGGATTTGTTCTCAGCCTTCGACACCATCATCCCACAGGCCTCCTCTCATGGACCTGTGCTGGACCTCCTTACCATCAGAATCCACGACACTGTCTCTGCCTCCATCACCCTCAGCCCGGGTCGTGTGCTGAGCCCCCTCCTGTTTACTCTGCTGACATATGGCTGTACAGCAATAAAGCGAAGTTTGCAGATAACACAGCAGTAGTGGGACACATCACAAATAATGATGAGCCCATACAGAGAGGAGCTTGAACACCTGGTACTGTTGTCTAGAGTCCATAACCTCTGTAACAATGTGAAGAAGACAACGTAGATGGTAGTTGAATTCCTCTTCATCCCTTGTACCTCAGAGGAGCAGCTGTGGAGATGGTCTCCAGCTACAGTACAAGTACCTGGTTGTGCATTTATCCAGTAACCGAGTGCCAACACTTCTTGTCTGGTCAGCAAAGCCCGTCACCATTTCTACTTCCCCAAGAAGCTGCTGAGAGCTGAACCCAGGAGCTCAGTCTGAAGGAACTTTTTCACCGCGTGGTGGAGATTGTTTCTGCACCTACATCGATGTGGTAGCCTGGACTGCTGCTGAGAGGATGGCTCTGCAAAAGGTGGTTAAAGCTGCACAGAGGACTGTAGGAAGCAGCTTTCTCTTCACCTCAGACCTCCACACATCAAGATGCAGGGGAAGGTGCTCTGCATCATGAAGGCCTGCATCCTGCACACAGACCGTTCCAGGAGGCTGAGTGGCTCAGAGATGAGATCTAATTTATTTCCAAATGTGGTAAATGGCATATTTATTAAAACCTATAAAGCATACTTTTATATAAATAATTTTTTTATGTTTACCTTGGTGTAAATTATTGCAACATTCCCATGAAATACAAAGCATGATTTTCAAAATATAGTCTGTGAAATGAAAGTGCATAAATATCAGTGTTGCTTCTTAAAATAATTCAATCATTCCCCTGAAACTATAAGCCTTTTCCATTTATGAAAATCTAAGTTACGAAGATGAGTCTGCCGATATCACTTGATACTATTATTTATTATTTTTCTATTTCTCGTCACATCCGTGCTCTGCCTCACTCATTAATATATTCTCCACTGAACAGAGTTCTTCACAGATGGCACAGTTCACAGAAACTCCCTGTTCATTACTGCATGTTCCCGTCTTTGTTTCATGGGCCAGTAAAACATCGGGTCAGCACAAAAACTTTAATTATGACTTGTAATTCATAAAAGGAATTCATTCAATGGGGAAAAAAATAAAAGTTCACAGTCTGTGCTAAATCCATCCATATGCTCCTCTACTGCCATTTTTTATGACACATCATCTTGTCTATGGCAGTTTTCCCCATGAGGCTGTGAGTCTGATGACCTCCAACATGCACAGAGACACTGAAAATATATGCTGTCGTTAGAACGTTAGAACATTGGTGTACTTTCAGGAAAATGAGTTTTTCTTCTCTGATATCTTCAATTATTTTGGTATGATTACAATTTAAAAGGGAAAAAAGCAATATATATCTAATTTGTGCAACATAATGATTCTTGATGACTTAGAGAGACTCCAAGCCTTACTCCAGCACTGAATGTCTGGACTGCTGAAAACAGATTGAAACCATTTTGTTTCTGTATGTCGTAAATTATTCAATAACCTTGAAGTTCTTATGTATCTTCTAGTCCCTCATAAATCCTTTCTGCTGTAGCAAACAATGAATATTATCTAGTGGAGGCAGTTCATCCATATTTCAGTTATCTGAAATTGAATTAATAGTTTTGATATTGTGGTCCAAGAACAAGATTTCAGCTTGATGAAGACTAAATGTTTTGCCCTCTGCTTCAGATAGACGAGTTCAGATCTATATTTCAAGGCCCCAACTATCCATACCCACTGAGAGTTCAAGGTATTCTATTGATATGTATGTAAAACAAAGTGAGAACTAAGATCAAGACCAGCAGTTCTGAATGATTTGTTTTGGACAGAAGCAAGAATCTAAAACGGATTTATTTGGACGCAGAAGTTTTGAAACCGAAACAGAACCATTAAATCAACTATGAAGCTTGATAATGTGTCAGTATTCAAAAATATTTGGCTTCTGAATGAGCTGATCAGCTCATCATCACGGTGTCAGAGAGTGCCTGACGAATTAAGAGATTTCCTTAGAAATAAAAACGGATGCAAACTTGATCCTTAAAATAATGACCATAAAAGTCTGGCCGAGAATTTAAAAAAAAGCTTTTCTCAGAGAAATATTAGTGGCTGAGATACCAACAAGAACCATCTTGATAAAATTATTCTAACCAAAGGTGGTAATACATACCTGCTATTGAGAGTAGGTTGTTCTACCTCATTGTAAGACATATCATTTTTGTTTATAGGTTTAACAAATGGTGGAAAAGGATAATTTTCATGTGTTTACATGTAATAAGATAACTTTACTTTCCAAAGATGACAGAAAATAGAGGTTAATATACAAACAATTCTTTTAAAAACCGCAAAATTTATTGGGAAAGCTGCTCACACTGGGTCCTGGTTCAGCTAGAGGTTTCATCATTGTAAAAGAGAGTTTTTTTTTCTACCCACTGTTGCTACATGCATCCATGTGAGGGATTGCTGGAAAGTCAATGCCACTATGCAAGCCAATGTTCTCTTTTGCTACATGCTCATCCAGGAGTGTTTTCAGTTAAAGACTTGATGCAGTCTGATGGGTATCCCTAGATAGAAAACAGATTCATCATTATCCAAAACTTGTGACAGAAGCAAACGCTCATTCCTATTTAGAAATAGATCCATAGTATTTCATCACTGTAAGCTAGCTTTGAAAATCTAATACTGTTAGTTATTCAGTAAAAATGTTTCTATTGATGCTGTTCTATCAATTGTTTTCCTTTAAACCCTTTCAGAAAATAACTCTTGACATCTTTCTTTTATTTTACGGAAAGACCTGCAACCATGATTGTTCAGAGCTCTGATCATAAGATGTCTACTTTTACTGTTTGTAGTAACAAAGTAGTGAGACCTCTGAAGAGATGCTGTTTGTTACTCCAGAAACTGCATGCTTCGTCAGTCAGTGTGTTTTTTTGTGGATGTCCTTGGATTTTGAAGAGGAGCTGAAAGGATAATCCTCATAACAATGCCCAGGGCTGTAAAAGTAAAAGCCAAACTGTCACAGGTTCCTTATAAAGGAGCTGCTCATCAGTATCATCCGTCTGAGACCTAATTAGTGTGCTGCAAATGGGCTCATAGAGATTCACACATAAAACCACCACACTAAAACATCTGCTGGAGACTTTGTTGTAGCACTTCATTCGACATGTTTGTTTTTTCTCTAAACTATCTTCCACTTCAGTCATATTGTTTAAAGTTGGATCCTGCACCTCATTGTTGGCCACTGCTGAGAACAGAAGTTGTAGTTTTCTCTCTTTTTTTTCAAAAAGATATCACTTCTTGGAAAATGGTTTTAGACTGTTTTGCTAAATAAACTTTAAAGACAAGGATATTACTATTAGTAAGACACCCAAACCCATAGCTGGGGCCCACTGGAATGACACCTGAGGCTATTCCCTAATTCTGCCGGCCCCTCAACTAACTGACATGCAAAGAAAACTGTCTGGGATTCTGGGATGTGTTATATGGAGCACAATGAAGTAACAGGATTGGACTCTAGCAGAGTGGAAGAAATGTATTTTCACAGATGCGGGCCCTTTTAGACTGATAAATCCTAAGACTGTTCATGCTTGTTTATATTATTCCTATGAATAAGGAATCAGATCACAATTTTTTCAGGAACAACTTTTTCCTTAAGCAAAGTGATTCAAGATATCACAAGAAAATAGTAAAACCTCACTTGGTTTAAGTATCAAATCAATGAAACTTTGCCTCTATGACCATCGTTCTGTAAATCCTTCATAGAACAAGTGATCAAACCATCAATGTCAATGTAGTCCTTTGCAATTAAAAAAAAGTTGCAGCAAAGTGTGGCACATTAAAAAGTCAATAGGACTTGTTAAAAAAAAGAAAAAAACCCAAACAAATTGCATGACAAATATTTATTCAGGCATCCAAAACAGAAAGGAAATTATTGGGTTAATAGAAATAGTTGAGACATCCATCTCTACCTAATTCAAAAGCCATAGAGGAAGGATGGTGTGAGGGATTTACCTCCCTCCTTAACGAATGTTGTTTTTTTGTGCTTTCTACATTATTGCTTTATTTAATATTTTGTTTTAATCATCCTCTCTTTTCTTTGAGCTCATATGTTGCCATGGAAGCGCGCCCATGAGCAGGGCTGACTAGGACCTGGTGTTTCCAATCTACCTTACTGGGAAGGTCTACTGTTTGAGAAGATGTTTTTATTTCTGTTTGGGCCCAGCTTGTTTTTGTTAAATTGCTAGTTGTAATTTTGTAAATATTTGTTTAGGGATATTGTTTTGCACAAAGGTTTGTTTTTTTCTTTTCTTCTACTTGGAAATTAACTAGTCCTGGCCATGCATTAAAAGCCAGGTGGTTTGAATCAGGGAGAGGCTCCCTCCTGTTGTTTAGACTGCATGTGATGCTGTCAATTGTGGTGCAATGTGTGAAGAACTGAGATAAGAAAAAAAAAAAATAGAGCTCTACAATAGTTGGATTCGGTCTGATTTTTCATCCCAAGCCAACAGATGTGTTTCTAAAATCCCCTTAAAAATTTTAAGAGTATCAGCAGTCTTACGAACTGGTACAGTGTTCCACTGTGAAAATTCAAGTTAACAATGTGAACAAGGCCCTATTAAAAAAAACTGGTCACCAGCAAAAAGGTTTGTGTCAGAAGCCAATGATCAACATGACAAACTAGCTTGAAGATATTGGGAAAAAAATAGGTCCTTGCTTTCAACGTTGATGTGTTGCTTTAGCTAGATTTATTTCTCAATAAAATCCTTTTCAGAATATGTGAAATGTATTATTTATCTTCAGTGTACCACAGAAACATCTGCCAAAAAGATTCAACAACACTAAAGCATTAAAGTCTGTTTGCTTCTGTTTCTGCATCTGTTTAAGATGCATTAATCCTTAATGATGCTTTTGGTAATCCACCAAGTCTTTCACACAATGCAAAAAAACCCAACATGACCAACTTCGCTGGGAAATCCTTTCAGACTCCCTGTGATCTTCAGCACTTCCCTCTGGGGAAACTGGGCTCTCATTTCAAAACCACTAATCTAATGCATTATAGAATAATGCTTCATAGAAAACAGATCAGTGTTTATTTCTGTTGTTTAGGGAATACAGATGGGAAATAAGGATTTTCAAAAATAACTTCCTAATTCTGTAGAGACTTTTGAAACATTGTTTCTGTTTACAGGAAAAAAAAACTTCTGCAGAAAATACATTTGACAGAATAACTAACTGTCGGCTGTTGTTGTGTTTAATGTACAGATATACAACGAAGAACGGCGACGATTCAGTGTGGTGAAGAATCAGCCTCGGAGGATTGTGGAAAAGGTGGCCTTGGAAATAGAAAAACTGCTGGCAAAGAAGCGCAAAGCACTTGATGTGAGCATATCAAGTAGAATTTATGTTAGAAAAACATTGCTTATAAAAAAGTTTTATTTGTTGGTGATATGATCTGACAGAAAGATACAGTGGCCCAGAGGGGTCAACCAAATCCAAAAGCCACACCACAGCAGTAAAAGTCTGAACTGAAGTTAAAATAAAGTCCTTATATGGAAGCCAGTTAGACCTGGTAAACACTTGTTATAGACAGTCGCAGACAAAAGACGGAGTCTTCTGGAATAATGCAGAGGAGTCTTTTGGTCATGGCTGTAAATCTGTGGTCTTATGTGGGACTGTGATGTGATAAAATGAGATGATTATTTGACAGTGTCAATCTCACAGCGCGACAGCTGCTACACCATGCGCACTGATCAGCCAATGCAGCTGCTGCAGAAGATGCACCATATAAATATCAAACAGAGATGTTGAATGCAAGGAGATCTGGAGGTTTTTTTATGATCCACAGAAGAGAAAGATGCAAAAAGGATCATCCAGAACATTGCGTATCAGTTGAATACTTATAGCAGTAAAATGGAATCTGCTTATAAATGAAAACAGCATTAAGACAAAGTCTGGTACCAACTACTGAAATTTTATTTTAGCTAATAAGTCAAACACACTAATGTAATTTGATGCTTTGTTGTCCGAATCATATACGTAGCGTTTAGCAAGTGAAGCAGAGCGGCTCCAACGGGAACATATATGGCAAGATGGACTCAAGGTAAGAACAAGTTTGCTGTTTATTCAAATTATAGACCCTGAATAATAACTTGTTTTATTTTCTATGAAATTGGATTTTTAAATATGTTTCAAAAATATATGGCAAAGCCACTGTTTTACTGCTCTGTTCATGTTCCAAAAATAATCTACTCATGAGAAACCAATTAGAACGGAAAAAAAACTGTGGCTGAAATGAGCGTCATCTCTAAGACAGAGACTCTCACTGAGCCTTATAGGGTAAGGACATTCCTCATTAAAGGGGAGGTTCAGAGTAGAGCTGCTGCTGTTTAGTGTTGAATAGAGATGCTTGAGATCAGAGACCAGTGGAAGGATTAAATATCTGGTCTATGAGTTTCTTAGGATTGTTCAGAATAAGAGCAAGAATGGGAAATTGGATGGATGGATGGATGGATGGATGGATGGATGGATGGATGGATGGATGGATGGATGGATGGATGGATGGATGGATGATATGTCTCTAGAAATGTACACAGCAGAGATAGCTGTTACTGGAATAGATTAATACAGTGGTGAAAAAAACAAAATGCAGAGTAAATATACAGTGAAGTTATTCCATGACAGTAACTGTAATTTGTTTATATCTGTCTTATATGATATATGTTCTTTGTTTGTAGTCTAAGGTTTTGAATGACTGTAAACTAAAATTCATCGGAATGTTTTTACAAGCATATAACAGGATGTTTGCAGTTAAATGTGATAATTGGACCTTTCTGTTCTACTCCATAGTTCAGTTTTAAATGTTGAAAGGTACATCCAGGTCTTTGAAGCATTGATGGTTTGTTTTTTCCACTGGATTTTCGACAGCCAAGTGAACGAAGTTTGCTTACTTTCACTTCTGATCAGAGAATGTATTTTAAGAACTTCCCTTTACCATTTTATCAAATATATATTTACACCGTTAAACCCAATAATATAAAGCCATGATGTTTCTCTTAAGTGTGATGAATAAAGCTGCTTGTGAGTTAATCAAGCTCCCTGTGGGAACTCTCTAAGGTGGCGGAAGAGTGTTTCAACCTTCCTTAAGTCAGCTGATCAGCATTGTGGGACTTGTGGCATCTTAATAAAAATGATTAGCAAAATGTAAACATAATTTTTGTGGCTTTTTAATGTGATTGTTCAAAGGATTGGCATCTGTAAATGGCCCATACACACTGTTGAAAATATGCAGTTAACCACAACATTAGTGATACTCATTTGTAAATCGATTCATTCAAAAAAACTTTTCCGATTAGTTATAAACAAATGTGAAAACTGATTTGTATGGGTGATTCTAATTTTGTTCCTAAAGTGTTTACAATGAAATTCGAAATGAAAAGCAGTTGAAATATTGTTATATTATCAAAATCACATGTCATACAGTATTGTGGACCATTGTAGTTTGGTTATCAAACAATGTTTGGGTGTAAATCATGGTTGTATTAGCATTAGGTGGGCATTAATGGGTAAAAACATCTAATATCTGTAGAAGAAAAAAATCCACTTTTATTTTTGTCTTTACAAAAGGATGGCACAATGAGAGAGCTGTTGTGCTTGGATGGTTTGCAATACAAGCTAAGGTTTGGTGCAGGCAGACACTAATCAGAAAAGGTCGAAAATAGTTACACCCCTGAGTAGATTTTGAAGCATGTCCTGCCTCTTCAGAAACTCAGACTAACAGATGATGATGATGGTCCACACAGCCTCTCCACTGAATCATAAGTTGACAGTTCTGAGCAAAAAAAAAGAAAGAAAAAGAAGAAAACAGTGCTGAGAAAAGAGTGACATTTGGTAGCTGCAGCTTTGCAAACAGAAAGATTTGGTACTTTTATTCCATCCGAATCTTGGAGGGTTTATGTTTAGCATTAAAAAACATTGTAAGTTTAAAGTGCAATTTTAACATTGTATAACTATTTTATTCCCTTTGCTAGCATTTCATGAAAAGTAAAAATGGATGACAAATGGAAAAAAAGGTGGAGGAGGTTCCTTGGTGGACTGAATGCTTTATGGTATCTTGTGAAAAATCAGAAAATAAATCAGGTTTTCCCAGAAAAGTATGAGGTGAGCTCTAGTATATCCTACTGGGAGATTAATAATTTAGGAACAGATTGAAAGCTAGTGTTAGTTATTAGTTAGGCCACTTGTGAATAATTTACATGTAGAAGTGAGTCCCGTAACCATGCACATGGGAATCTCTCTCCTGTATGTTACATAATCTAACTATGTAACTACATCTGACTACATGCTAATATAGTTATATGTAGTATCTCAAAGATCATAAAGGATTTAATATGTTATGATCTGATATTACATATAGAGCATATAGTTACTATGCTAATGTAGTAATACTATTATAATATAGTTATTGTGTAACTATATTATAACTCTGGGGAATGGTTGGTTTTTACTTTCACTGTCTTTAATGCCCCTCAGTCCACCTGAATGACACTGCATCAGAAAGGACACAGAGCAAAGAGTTTTGTGATTAAATTGATTAACACATTTTTTTTATCAATTAGCTCAATGCCTTGTCTGTTAAAATCTGTTTCTTGTAAATGACTCCTCTTACTTGTTTTACAACAAGTAAATAATTTTTTTCTGCAGTCATTTGGGATGTTTTTATTATTCTGAATTGCATAGAGATGCAATGTTTGAGTTTAATATAAAATTACAAATAAATATTGCAAAATACTTTACAGTACAGATTTTCGGAGAGTCCAAACACCCATTTGACATGTGCATACATATAACTGCTCACCCTCATTACTTTTTACAGTCTTCATCATATCTTTTCATTTGCTTTCCTGCAGGAGCTTGACATGGCCTACTATGACTCCAAAGCTGATTTGGAATATGTAAGTTCTGGACAAAATAAGCCGTCAAGCTAAACAGGTTTAAAGAGCATATATGTATCATAATTTATACAGCTTTTATTTTCTGTTTTGTTCAGTCTTTTAGTTTGTGGTTGATTTCTTTATATGTCTAAATTTGAGAAATGAATGTTAAAAATTGGAACAGGGAAAAAAAGTGAGCTCAAGTCAGCAAAGAATACACTGAAACCTGGTGAAGCTGTCATGTCCAGAGGGCCAGTGCAATAACACAAGGTCCACACACAAAAAAAAGTGATAACAAAATTTTCAGCTTCAATTAAACTTTAAATGGAAAACATTTTGATTTTGATTCATTCACTGAGCTAAGAAGTAGGGTATTGTAAGCAGTAGGGTAGAGACCTAACAAACCAGCACCTAACCTGTGGACTCTATACAGTGAAATGTAAAGTGAAGGGGGGCAAAAAATGTCTTTCACAAAACTAAAAGCCTTGAATCATCTTCTGCTGCAGTTCCAGTAACATTACTCTGCTATGCACAGTTATAAGCACATTCCTCCAAAGAATGCATGCCACCAGAATGATCCACGATATAATAATGAGAGTTTAACTGCACTTCGACAATGTAGCTTTAAAACCATTTTTCTGAGAAAACTGATATATCACCCACATAATTCTACCTATTTATAATGAGTTTTAACCTGAGGCAACAATTAAAGATGGTAGAGATCCAGTCAGACTGCAGCTACAATCGAAAAAAACATAAAGGAAAAAGATGATCAAGCCGCAGCACATTATGGTGCTTAAATCTAAAGCATTGTTTTGAGTGGATGGTTAGTTTATGAAATTGAACTGGTCATCAACTAATGTTTTCTAGAAAAAAAACACATTGAATAATAAAAACTTGTGGTACAAGAGTGCAATTTCTCACCCAATAAACTGCAAGCTAATTCAACTGTACATCTTTGGTCTGACTGTTGACTCCCTGCTCTAGCTATCTGTCAGAAGAATGGCACTAAGTGTTCCCTCAGGTTGGAGTTGTTCTTTCCTTGAATTAAGGATTTCTGTTTTTTCTTTTGGTAACGGCATGCTTCCTGCATAGATGATCTATGTAGCAAACATTCTCACTCTTTTTTTTTCTTTTGCTGCCAAAAATGCTGTCAAACATCCATTGCACATATTCCTGTTAAGAATACATTTTTTCAGCAGAAGACAACTCATTCTATAATTACTACGAGAGATTTTCTGACTGTGTCGTTAAAGATCAAATGTGCATCATACAGTTTTGGAAATGATTTCTGCTCATTGTTTATAAAAAAGGAGGTGCCGGGGGGTGCTGTCATGTCTATAGGATACATTATTTTATTTTTTGCCTGAGAATATTATATTTTACCTTAAAATCTATTTTGAACTTGTCTAAACAAAAAATCAAGTTTTGTGCTTGAATTGTTTTGACAGTATTCCATGGATGGAGAGGCAGAGGTGGAAAACCCCTCCCAGCTCAAGCTAGAGTTTGTGTACGATCCAAACTTCAAAAATAATGTCAACTTCTCGCACACAGCGGTTCAGATTCCAACAGATATTTACAAAGGAGGTGAGTGGTGCCCAAATTATGCCAATTCAAAAGCAGTACCCCAGAGAGTTGATTTCCTTTTAATAGTTTTCTACGATATATTTATGATAAAGACAGTGTTGCCGATAGGTTCTTCCTCCATGAGCAGCTACTTTTTAATGGTTTCGAATTTATCAACTGGGTTTGCTTTCAGAGTTTCCCTAACTCTAGTTAAAGTCATTAAGTGTAAACTTCATGCTTCAAAAGTTAAATCAGAACGTTGTTAAACATATTTTAAAGCAGCTATAACAATGGCCATTTTAGGTTTTATTTAAAACTTAATTTATGCATGTAGCATTTTTCATATGCGTATTTCTAATTGACTTTTTCTGTAGAAATTTTTTTATATTTATAATCAATTACAAAAAAATGTTTGAAAAAGTTTTTTTTTTTTGTTTTTATGTAGTTATAATTTTTATGTAGTTATAATTACATTCCATTGTATTCATAAACTGTTCATAATATGAAAAAACAAAAAGAAAATGTTATAAAAGATATATCATTGGTTCATACAAACTTAAATGTAGGCTTATTATCTATAATTAAAAATATATGTCCGATAAAAAAACACTCATCTTTTTCAACTGTTAATTAGTTGTTAATTACATTTTTATCACATTTGATTTTTTTTATGTTTTATATAACAACCAAAAAATGCACATTGAGGTATGTTTGAAAAACGTATAAGTTTTAACAAATACTGAGGAGTATTTTACATTCAGGATTTCTGCTTTGCCCTCAGCTCCAGACATCCTGAATGAACTGAATTGGACTCAGGCCCTGGAGAGAGTGTTTATGGAGAACAGCAGGGAAGATCCGTCGCTGCTGTGGCAGGCGTTTGGGAGCGCAACAGGAGTCACTCGCTACTATCCAGGTAGCTGTCTAAACTTTTAAATATGAATTAACTCTCTTGAATTAAACAAACACACATTTCTATAAACCTACTGTTATTTATTCCTTGCAGCATCTCCCTGGAAAGCGCCTGATAAAATCGACCTGTATGATGTCCGTAGAAGGCCTTGGTACATCCTGCTGCTTAAAAAACTCTGAATGTTTGTTTTCATAGACTTAGTATGTGTAGTTTTACATTTTTCTTCTTTCTTACTTTGTCAAAGGTACATCCAAGGGGCGTCATCTCCCAAAGACATGGTCATCCTTGTTGATGTGTAAGTATATAGTTACTTTTCAGATGTTTTTTTCTGGGAAATTGTCAAAGTATGTTTTGAATTTTGTCTTGTGGTCACTGTTTCACAATGGGGAAAATTTTGAATTAGCATGGTTGAAAATCATACATTTCTTAGGAAACAGAAAGGTGTGGTGAGGTTTAAAGAAAGGTGATCAGACTGAATTTCCACTACGGAGAATACAGCATATATGTCATAATGTGGAGTTTCTGGATCTAATTGCCATTGGAAAACCATTTTTCCTCTGAATAATAACAGTGTAGCTGCTGATTTTAAGCTAACTTAAAGAGACTCTCTCCACCTGTTATGTTTATTCAACTTTTAAACCAACAAACCAGACACACAACATGATCCGACTGCCACCATGCTTCACAGTTATTGCTGTGTTATTATGCCGTCCTTGTCCTTCGACTCTTCAAAAAAGTTTTTCTTGTGATTCAAGTGGCAGAGTTCAATGAAAAGTTGTGTTTTTGATATAAAACTGTTTTCAAAAAAAAAAAAACAAACAAACAATAGTTTACTGGATGAGGAATAGATGGTTGCTGACCAGTTTCATTTTATCTGACAATGACTGGTTTATGAATGGATAAAGCATGACATTAAGCTTTTGAAATGTCTCTATTCTCAGCACTATGATAAATGCACAAACTATGGTGAAGTTCCCAAAGCACTTTGCCCTCCTGTTCACACTGACAGAGGCGAGGCTGCTATACAATCACGCACCTAAGCTCTCTGACCACCAACAGCACATAAGGGCGGGGGAAGTGTCTTGGCCAAGGACAAAAATAGCTGAGAGGCACAGAGTGGTGGCATGAACGGGACAACCCACCAATCACTAGGTGAACCTCTACTTCCTGACCTTAGAGTTAGTGGCATTGGTTCGGGAAGTAGGAGTTCATCCTGTAAAGTAAATTATGTCAAAAAATTGACAAAAAAATTAATAGCTAACTAAATAACCATATTATTTGATTAAACTCTGCTTAACTTCCCAAATAATTTAGATGGCCTCTCCCTACTTACAGTATATCCATTTTGCTGTGTTTGATCAGGAGTGGCAGCGTCAGTGGACTAACGCTCAAGCTGATCAAGGCCTCTGTGATGGAAATGCTTGACACTTTATCTGATGACGACTACGTTAATGTAGCCAGGGTTGGTATCTGCATGAATTCTTGCCTCTTGATCAATCCTTAATCGTGAACTTGTGTCGTCTGTTGTACATGACTGCAGACTATCTCCTCCTTTGTTACAGTTTAATGAGAAGGCTGAGGCAGTGGTCCCTTGCTTTAAACATCTCGTCCAGGCTAACGTGCGAAACAAAAAGATTTTTAAGGAGGCTGTGCAGCAGATGCAGGCAAAAGGCACCACTGACTACAAGTCTGGGTTTCATTTTGCCTTTAACCAGCTTCTTAATGTAAGATACGTACTGATTTATTTCACCAGGACGTTAATTAACTCCAACCGTACTGTGTTTTGTCTCTCTATTGACCTGTCATGCATATATATTACTGCGTTTTACAGAAGACAAATGTCCCGCGGGCTAACTGCAATAAAATAATAATGCTATTCACTGATGGAGGGGAGGATAGAGCTCAGGATGTCTTCCTGCAATACAACTGGCCAAACAAAACAGTCAGTGTTATCATTTTATACTCCAAATAAGCTTCTGTGCATGTAATTGATGCATTTTCATCACTGTTTATTTTCTATCTGCCTCCACATCAAGGTACGCGTTTTTACCTTTTCTGTGGGTCAACATAATTATGATGTGACGCCTTTACAGTGGATTGCTTGTACTAATAAAGGTGAGCTGACATGTTTTTTATTACCTTTTATGCCCGTTTCTTTTGTGAAATATCACCATGCAGCTCTTCAACAACTGAAAAAGGTAGCAGCTCAACAACCAAGTCCGTACCAAACATTTGATTACATCATTAATGAATTAATAAACATGCCTCTTCAAGTTCTAAGGCATCATGGTCATGACAACCACAAAACAGGCTTCAGTTTTTTACTCTTTACAATAGACCTATGCATCTTGCTGCTAACATTGAAGGAGAGTCTGCTTCTGTCACTTCTTGTAACTGGCTGCAAGTTCCACAAAAATTCAGGAAACTGGACATAATTTATTGAGGCAAATCTAAAATGTCTACGTTTAATGGTAGAAAGAAGGAGAAATATGCTCAGATCTGATATCAAGCAAGAATTTACAAGGATCTGGAAAAAAAACAAAACAAAATGACCCAAAGACTACATGGCTATTTGCATATTGAAGTGCCCTCTTTGTTTTAAAGTTCTGGAAACTTGATTTAACATATAAGTATGAATCAAAAGCTGATTAAATTACATTTAGTATAAAGGGGATGCTCAGAGTACCAACTGTGCCACCAGAGATTATTCAGCAAAAAAACCCAAGCTGCATAATACATCAGTTGATTTATTATGAACTGATGGCTTGATGGACAGCTGACCCAATATTCAAAGTAAAATCATTGGGTCTTATTTATATTGTTTCCTCTAAGATTCAATTCTTAAAGTAGAGAAAGAAAAATCTGAAGAAAAATGTTGTCCATCTTTCAACAGGATATTTAATGACTACAACAGTATCATTTAACAGCATCAACATGAATAATGAATCATGACATAGACAATAGAAAATTACGGAAAAAAAATGCACAACTTAAATACCGTTTAACTTGTATACTACATATAGGTCATAGATTTTAACCAAATGAAAGACCTTTAAACTCTTACACGCTCTGTTCCACTAAAACATCCTTTTGTTCCATTTATTTGTTTTTGTTTACTATTATTGTGTGTTTGTGTGCATGTGGGTGTGTGTTGGTGTTTATTTTTTCGGATTTTGCACAGATTATAAACTGAGGCATTTTTTACATTGTAGTCAAAACCACAACAAAGATGTTTTGCCAAACTTTTTTTAAACGTTTTTTATTCTGGTTTGTAGATGGTAGATGCTTGTTCTACTGTTACTGTATGCATAAAAACCATCACCGTAATCTTTAATAAGTCCAGCGCCTTTTCAAAGTATTCATATAGATTTTTATCTCCTGTATTTTGTCACCTGGTCACCAAAAACTAAAAATGCATTCTATTTGAATTGAATACCAACAGATTAGGTGCATAATTATAAAGTAGAAGGAAAATGATCTATAGTATAAAACTTTTGTTTTACCAAAAATCAGCTGTTGATGCCACAAATCTGACTATTATAAAAGAGGAATACGAATTTGGTTCAAGCTTTTTTATGAGAAGCGGCAAATGTAAAAGATGGTTATCTGGTCAGATGAGATCATACAGAGATTTTTAGTCCACATCCAAAGCACTTTGGGCCTGATCTTCCGAAGGTTTGTGTTTCTTAAAATGCCAATGTGTTTGTAAGTGCAGAGCAAATCTTCGAAAAGGTGCAAAGTGACGTTTGTTTACAGCTGAGCAGACAATGTGCGTGTGGGTGCCTTCAACAATATGCTGATCAGATTCTAATGATGAAAACACACATATTCATGGATGGAGGATAAACAAATATAAGCATATACCGTGTGAGAAGTGATTTTCCAAATATTGTCTGTCATCCCTCTGCATCTATGTCAACCTGTAGACATTTTTTCTTCATTAATATTATTTTGCTATTGTTAGTTTTGTTGGGCCCAATATGTTTACGTGTGCACAGAAAATCTCTTCATCCACTGGCATGGTACCAATGCCTTCTTTAAATGTGACAATGACTGCAGATATTTTTGCTTCTTAGTTTGTACGTGACTTTCAGAAGTACTAAAAAAAGCCCAGTATATTAAATTTGCATATCCTCCACCCATGAGTTGCACAGTTTGGTCATAGAATATAATCTGCATATTGATGAAGTCACGTGTAAAAAATGGTTTGCAGGCGCTCTCTGCTGGAATACAAACGCAAATATCTTTGCACCTTCTTTGATGATCTGCTGTATGTGTACAAACATTGTTACCTGTTTTAAGACACGCAAGCCAAGTGTATCATATTTGATACATGGATTTTTGAGACCTCTGCATCATCAGTGGGATATTTTTGCTCTTGAGAACCCGACTTAATAGATCATAAATATGTAGGGAACAGAAAATGTATAAAAGATTATATGGAAATGCCTAATGTATCAAACTTTATGCAAATAATGATCAAATTAACCTTATACAAAATTGATGTTTTTCCTTTCATAATTTTTCATAGAATTCAATGACAACTCTTTTATTAAAAAAAAACAGAATTATCTGTCAATTATTTCATGGTTTGGGCATTAAAGGGTTAAAGCACATTTGTTAGCATTTCCCAGTTAATGTCAAGAGGTGAACTAAAATGAAACTGATCTGAAAGAAGGGTCAAAAATGTTATTTTGTGGATTTGCAAAACTGATGGACATACTCAAAAACCTGCAGCTGTGTAATTTCAAACAATATTATTTTTTTTATTATTAATTAATTTTGAATTACTATGTAGCATGTGCATAATCTAGTAATTTAGATCATGAATATGATCTCAACTTTCTACAAAATACAAATATAAAAAAACAGTTGAGGTAGAAAAATGCAAGCTTTTTCTAAGCCTCTTAAAGGAAAATAAAAAGAAAATCTGTATGCCTGGATTTGATTAGACAGAAATGGATTAAACTGGATTAGCACCAGTTCAGTGTTTGGAATCCATAATCTGTGTTCTTTGGGAGCTTTCACGCTTTCTGCTGACAATTCCTATTCTGATTTAAGCAAACACACTGACATTTAATGTGATGTAGTTTTGCTCTACAAGCTCTCTGTCTGGGAGATTTTGATGTCTGAGTCACAGTTTTAAGTAACATCTAGAATCTGGAATATTCATGAGCCCCACAATGTGTTTTCTCTGATCTCATGCACATGCCCTCTTTTTTTTTTCTCTCTCTCTCTCTCTGTCTGTCTGTCTATCTGTATGTATGTTTGTCTTTTTCCCCCTTCTGTGGACTACCAGGTTACTATTTTGAGATCCGTTCCATCTGTGCTATACGGATTAATACCCAGGTGGGTTGGTCTGGTCCCTCTGACGCAGCTGATCACTTAGTCACCGTTTCACTTGAAGCTTCCATGTCTATTTTGCAGCACACCCAGTTTGTAGTTCGATGGTGTTCATTTCAAGGCTGCATCCGCTTACCTTGTCTGCGTCTGTGTTTTAATTAGGAATACCTGGACGTGCTGGGGCGTCCAATGGTTCTGGCAGGCAGTGTGGCCAAGCAGGTTCAATGGACCAATGTGTATCAGGATGCTCTGGTGAGAAGCTGAGTATATTTAATCAAAAACAGCAAATAAGCTGAATAAACATGGAAAAGGTGAATTATCGGAGTTAACATGTGTGGTTCTATTCTAACCTATTCTAACCTATTCTTTACAGGGACTTGGCTTGGTAGTGACGGGGACTTTGCCTGTGTTTAATCTTACTATGAATGGAAACTCACAGGTTGCAAAACTTTTTATTTATCCACATCAAATAAAAGTTCACAAACATCTACTTTTAACTTTTTCACATTTCTTCCTCATATTTTTATTTTTTTTCAGAATCAGCTGATCTTAGGCGTGATGGGAGTGGATGTACATTTAGATGAGATAAAGCGACTAACGCCACGCTATAATGTAGGTAGAGGTTCATCTTTCATTTGGATTTGCTAGATAAAGCAGTTTAACACCCTCTTCTGGTGTCTGCAACAGCTTGGAGCCAACGGCTACATTTTTGCCATCGATCCAAATGGATATTTGCTCCTTCATCCTAATCTTCAGCCAAAGGTAATTTATAATTTATGAGAAATTGATATGTCTCGGGTTGAATTGTTTTGTTTGTATGTTTTGTTGTTGAAGATGCTTATTTGATGTCTAATTGACTCCTCTCAGCCTGTTAACCTTCCTGAACCTGTGACCTTGGACTTCCTGGATGCAGAGGTAGAAGACAGTAATAAAGAAGAGGTAAGGAGCAATTTAA
>JAUZNJ010056942.1:8662-28809 GCA_034780135.1 Jordanella pulchra
ATTTTTTTTTGGCCCCCCCCCCCCCCCCCCCCTCTTTTTTTATCTGCCTATTTTAAAAAAAAAAATATTTCTATGTTGTTAACTCGTTTAAAGAAGCTCCTCATATACAGTGTTTGTCAAAAAGAAGCAGTTCTGTGTTTTGTGTTTTTTCTGTTGCTGTGCAGCTCTGACATCTTGTCTTTAGCTGTCCCTCTTGGGCTGATATCCATCAAACGTTTTCTTCATTTTCTTACATCACTGTGAGCCACCAGCTTCAGTGTGTTTTACTGGGGTTTTAGGTTATGCATCCATTTTTACACTACTTTGTGTTTGTGTGTTGAATGGCTCCTAAGAAAAAACCCTGAAATCTAAGTTTGAAATAACAATCTTAAGGGATAGGAATACTTTTACCAGACATGTGCGACCCTTGTGCTTTTATCCCATTTACTACAGATGATATTGTAGTTTATGATAAAAGAGAACTTCTTATCGTGTTTCTTCCCTCATCACAGGTCCTGCTCAGGTTCCCATGATGTCTCCAAATGGTTCAGTGCCTCCAATCTATGTGCCTCCAGGATACGTCTCACAAGTATTTGCTCCAAACTTATCTTTTTTTTCCATCCTAGTTGAACTCTGAACATGTTTGCAGGTCATGCTGATGTTTTTTTTTTTTTTTTTTTTTTTTTTTTTTCTAGATCATTGAAGAGAACGGAGTGAGGAGAGTTCTGGTTTTACCTCAGCAACCAGATTTCCACCCTGGGGGTCATTCCCCACTCCACCATCCTCCACCGCCACCCCATGCACACCTGCCTGCCTTCATCCCGCATCCCGCCATGATGGGCCCACCCCCTCATCTCTACACAGGCATGCCAGGGGGGGTGGGGGACATGAGCTCCCAGTACATCCCTCAGTACCATCCAGCTCATATCTTCTCAGAGCAAGGTGAGGAGGAGAGAGAAGAGCTCTAGTATGTGTTGCTTTTTGTATGTGTAGTTTGCATTTACAGTCAACTCCCTACTTCCTGGAAATCCTGTTATGACCCATGAGTTTGTTTATTTTTCTAGATTCCCACTCCCCACATGGACGCCAGTCTTTTCTTCACCGAGATGACAGGGCGAGCAAAACACATGAACGTCTGCAGAAAAAACTGAAGGAGCGCCAGGGAGGCGGAGGAGGAGGGGGGCAGGTGAAGGACAGTCCCCCGTCCTCACCGCAAAAGTCCTGCAGCAGCCCCCCAACAGTGGACATTCATAACGGCATTGGAGGAAAAGGGCTCGACGCCGAGCAGAGGCATGGGGTAGCCTGCTCCGACAAGCAGATTAACAAGGGAAAAAACGGAGAGTCGAGAGGTAATCTGAAGGAATAGTTTCACACTTCTGATATCTGGAATTAAAGCACTCTTTATTGTTTGTTTGCTATTAAAAACCCAGAAAAATCATTTTGAAATTAAAGAAATTTGATTTACTATCAAATGTGATGCAACCTGGGGAAAAAAAGAAACCTGATTAAAGTTTAGGTGAGAATAAATCAAGTGTCAGTGTTAATGACTTTATTACTTATTCCGCTATGTTAACCAATCTTTTGTCAGTTTTTGCTTCTAAAATTCAAAAAATAACAAAATGGAGAGAGAACCCTGAGATTTTTAGGTTGGAAAGTATATCTTTGTAAAAAGGGCAAAAATGTTTGAACCCTGTTTGTACGACCTCCTATAATGTGAATGTAATGGTCAAAAACTGAAAACATGCTCCAAACATGTTTTTTCTTTAAGCTAGAAGTAACATTTGAAAGAAGCCTAAACTATGTTCACTTATCTAATCCAGTACTTTCTATCTAACTTACAAAATCTACAGACCAGAGAGAATTACTCTGCAATATTTGTTATTTTCTACTTAAAGTCTTGAGTTTTACTTCATTTTGTTTACTCTGTCTGATCCTCACAATCTCAAATCCTCATCTAATCTTTCCAGAACTTGACAAAGAGGCCCAGGCACTGCTTGCGCTTTTGAGCAACATCAGTAAACCAGTGGTTAGTATTTGCTATCATCTTTTTTATTATTTTAACTTAAAAATTGTATTTTAATTACTTTAGTTTATCTACATTATGCTTTTTTGTCGATTGCCTGAAAACATGTATTTTGTTCGTCTGTAATTTGGATCTTTGAAACTATAAACATATTCTTTAACTGTCACTAAGGTTTGAAGTCCTTGGAAAAGTTACAAAATCAAGATTTTAGAAAAAAAGTTAATTGTAGCATAAGTGAAAAAGTGGATATTTTAATTTCCCATCTCTGAAAGCCGACTATCGGTCAAAGTTCAGTGAATTGAACTGTGGGAAGGAGAGGACTTAAGGTGAGGGTTGGAGTTACAGACTTGACCTAATTGAGTTCTTCCACATATGAATCCCCCCCCCTGCAGTCGAGCTCAGGCTATTTTAAACCTCCAAACAGAATGAAAAATCACAGGGTTGCACGGCAGCATATCCCTGCAGCTAAAAGAAATCTTCACACAGCTCTGCATTAGCTGGCATACTTTGATTCCTTCCCTCCCTAAGAAATTGGATTATTGTGGAGATTTATTTATTTTAGGAGCAAATATTATTATATTATTAATAATAATGTCCTTTTTGTGGAAACAAAATCGTATAAATCCCATTTATAGTGCATCACAAGCTAAATAAAGGGCACAGCAAACGAGACAGTGGTACTTATCAGCCTGTGTGCACAGTGCACAGGGGGAAATGCTGCATATTACCCTGAACACACCATAGCCTGTTAAACAGGGTGTTGGCAGCATCATGCTGTGGAGATGCTTTTTTTTAAATAAAGATAGGGAAGGTAATCAGGGTTGGTGGTGAATCTAGGGAGCTTTTAAATACAGGGCAGTGTTTGAAGAAAACCTGTTAAAAGCTGTAAAAGGCTGATGATTGGAGCATGCATTCATCTTCTAGCAAACAACAAGCCTAAACAAAGCTAAACCTACAAACAAACTGTAATTATGTTTATTAATGGTTTAGACATCAACAGAAAAAAGGAATTAAGACGTTTTCTCATGAGCTGTAGCATTTTTACAATGAAATGGCAAAAATATCTTTACCTAGATGTGCTAAACTATTAGAGACCCTAAAGCACTGAGCTGTAACTGCTGTAAAAGAGAGTTCTGCAAAATGTTGAGCTACTGAAGGACTGCATTTAAATTAGTGAGAAGTATTTCAAAACCATGTATGTCTTTAATGTCATTTTTAATTTGTGTTACTATGGGTTTTTTTTTTTAATGAAATGCATTGATTATTTTCAAAGTGGGATGATGTGAAAGTTCAGGAAAGGTATGTATAGGTTAACTTGGCACTCTGCAGGCATTATGTGTGACTCATTAAAACTTTGATATCTAAGGTGTCAGACATCCAGGCCAGAGGAGCAGTGGTCAGCTGGAGTGCACCTACCAGACCAGAGAGTGAAAATAACACTGTGGAGGAGGACACTAACCTCCCAGAGGCCCTCAGCTATGAGGTTGCTGTCTCTATTAATGGCAAAGATGGGAAATATCAGAACATTAACAGGTGAGTCCAAGGAACAGGAGACCATGGTGCTCTAAGCTAACTGATGACAAAGATTTCACCTAATGTTACAAAAGCATCATTTTTGTTTTTCTTTGAATCAGTGTGCAGGAATTAAGTGCAACTTTAGAAAATCTTCGACCAGCAACAGACTATCATGTCAGGTTAGTACAACCCCTTCCTTGCTTTAATTTGTCATATCACCGTGGAACTGTGTACAAGCACCGTGTAATCCCTTAGGGTCCAGGCAGTGTGTAACTGTTTACTGGGAAGCCCTTCGGAGGCGGCCAGCTTTACCACATTAAGCTGTGAGCCAGATCCTCCCAGTCCTCCCAAGAAGGCCAGTGGGACCAAGAACATGCTTGTGCTCACATGGAAGGTAACATTTTCATTTTGTTTGCATAAATTCAATGAAATGACAAGTTTATCTCTAAATCTTCAGAAATGTGTCGAATTTTCTGCCTGATTTAAAGTGTGAATAATTTCTGTGATTTCTCTACAGGCTCCATGTGACAATGGTTCTAAAATTAAAAATTATATTCTTCAGTGGGATGAGGTAAAAATCTTGTCTTCTCATGGTAATAATTTCTATTTATGTAAAGGTTTGGTAAACTAAACGTTTTTTGTTTTCTAAAGGGGAAGGGAACAGGCTCCTTTGAACAGTGCTACTATGGACCTCAGAAGCAGTATCGAGTAACCAAGCTTACTCCAGCTTCGAGATACTCCTTCCGCCTTGCTGCAAAAAATGACATGGGTGTGAGGTGAGCACGTTGAAGGGCCTTTCAAAAGCTATCTTTTTTTCACATTTATCGTATAACGCGCACAAACGTTGGGATTTAATCTGATAAACCAACACAAAAAGGCACACCGGTATGAACCAGACAGAAAAGGATATTTGGCTTCCTCCTTTTACGACAATTACAGCGTGTATTTTGCAGCCTCTTGCATCTAGATTTAATTTCCACAATTGCTCTGTATTTATCTCCATACCTCTTCTTATAAACTCTGCTGAAGAGAAGCATCCCACAGCATGATGCCGCCACCGTAATGTACACTGACCTCTGAGGCCTGCAGAGAAAAGCTGCTTTTATGCCGAGCTGAAACTAACCACATGTGGACTCTATTTACTGAAAGCAGTTGCTATTACTGGATTGTTAGCAGAGGAAATGGGTCTGAGTAGAAATCAAAGCCACACTTCATAATTATGTGCCACTCTGTGTTGGTCCATCACAAGTGATTGTGAGCTTTGACAGTGACTGTTGTGGTAACATGACAGGATGTGAAAACATCAAAGGAAGGATTATTCATCGTCGTGTTCATGCTGGAATATTTCCCACATGGTAGCCTCACTGTTGTCCATTTTTATGTGACCGTTTCCTCCTGTATAACTGTGCCCATCTGTATGTCGATGTGCGTGTCTCACTCTGTCTCTTTGTCCGCTCCTCTCTCTCCTGTCGTATGTCTCTTTCTGTCCTCCCCAGCGAGTTCAGTGAAGTGGTGGACCTGTTCACCTCATGCAGTGTGCCATTGCCACCCTTCCCTCCAGAGCTGGAGATGGCGGGAGTGACCTTTCTTAGTATGAAGTGGCAGAGGCCCAGCAGCTCGCCTAAGGAGGATGACATCTACTATATTCTTGAGATGGAGGAAGAAGGCTCGGTATATCTCTCGGTTTAATATCTCATTTTATTATTTTTATCCACTCTCTTGGGGCTTTTACCTTTTACAAAGATTTAGAGATTCTCATGCTAGGTTAATATCTTTTTTTTATGACAAAAGTAATCATTAATTACCTTTTAATATGTTCATACCCTGTTTTTATTTATTTATTTTTTACCTTTAACCTGTTGATTTAGCCGAAAGGCAAACTTGTTTTTTAGGAGGGGGGTTTACTGAAGAATTAGAAACGAAATAATGTGGTTAAATAATTTACCTGGGCACACCCTTTTTCTTCATTTAAGACCATTTTTGCCTTTGAGTAGGAGTCTATCAGAAGGGCACATTTTGATCGGTTGTAATTCTCTTCACTTCTTGGCAAAATGCTCCAAATCTCTCAGACTGTAATGATGATTCTGGTTCAAAGCTCTCCTATAAAAGAAAACCCCACAGATTGTCAGTAGAATCTAGTTCTGAGCTCCAGCTAGACTTCGTTTGGTGAAGCCAGTTAGATGTTGTAGTTTTATATACAGAAGTCGCTTATTTCCCCTTTAGTTTTAGCTTTCCATAAAGAAGGTTGAAGGTCTTTTGTCAATATGAAACCGTATTCCTGTTCATATTTCCCTCACTAAGATAGTTTAAAAATTGTTTTGCAAAAATTTAGAGGCCTTCAATGTTTTAATATGTTAAGAAATACTTGTCTTACCACCAGAACCCATAGTTTGGTTGTTTGTTTTGACAATTTTAGTAACAGGTTCCTGATTATTGTCACTGTTTTCCATATTTTCTTAATTTGATAAAAGCCTTCCCCCTGTCCCTTGGAATATTTAATGCTTTGGGAATTCTTTGGTTTTCTTCTCCTGACTGATACCTTTAGACGGTCAGATGTCTGTGATGTTTTAGAGCTGTCTGCAGACCATGACTTTTGCTGTTAGGTTCATTTAAAATAAACGTTAATGAAGAGCTTCACTTAATCAGGAATCATAATCCAGGATATTTATTGTTATTATGAAACCCTGGATGGAATGTGTAGAATGTAAACATACGCATCAATTCAAATTTGGATCATTGTGGAGAAAATAAAAATCCATAAGAAGATAAAAAAAAAATGAGAATGAAAAAATTCATTCTAGGAAGAAAAACACTGAGCTGGATCCTGTTGTATTGGTGATTCATTCTGAGCGTTGCCATCCTCGACATATTAAAAAAAACATGCCATCACATTATTTCTGTTTATGTTTTCCTCGAAAAGATTTTTTTACTTTATGCAACTCGGTATTAAAGGTTATAGCTTTGCAGTAGAATTTATTTCGTAATTATTTCACATGGTGTAAATCACAAAAACCTGCCATTTCACAACCTGTACATATTGGTTTACACTCGTCTTTGTAGTTGATGTCACCTCAAAGTGCCACCTGCAGGTTTAGCTGTCAGAAACGCTACAATTCCCTTTACCTCTGTTGCTGTTCCCCCACCAGACCTCTTATTTCTCTGCGCTTCACTGATTGTTGAGTAAGTCATTGCTCAGCTGGTGGTTTTGTTTCTCCCCCGTTCATCTCTGTCCCAGGGATATGGCTTCCAGCCAAGCTATGACGGTGACGAACTCTCCCACACTGTCAGGAATCTCCGCAGGAGCACCAAGTACAAGTTTCGGGTAAGCAAGCCCTGCGAGGTGTTAAGTCAGAACGGGTTATCTGCAGGTTTAATTTAGGAAGCAGAATGTGTATGTGTGAAAGGGGCAAGCTTTCAGGAGGGAGAGGGGGGGTGGGGGGGTGCTCAGCCCCACGTTTGCCATATGACTCATCCGTTTACAGGATTCTGCCAGCAGAGCAGCGGGCAGCTGAAAGCATCAACAGGCTGGATCCAGTGTTGATCACATGCAGGGCCTCAGTCAGAAGCTAGTTGAGCAAAGCGTTTGACCAATATCTGGCCCTTTGGTTGGCAGGAATCTCATCAAGTTTAGAGGCCCTGTTTTATTTATTTATTCCATCATGGTAGATACGTTTTTTTTATTTATTATTCTTTTTCTCCAATCTGCCTTAAACTGCCACCCTTTGTGTTTTCTTGTTACTTTCTCTTCTGATGTTTGCCATCCTTCCCTAATAATGGTTGTTTTCCTGCCGCAGGAGACAACAGCAGTTGCACTTTTTTAATCATTTGCCTCCGGGACATGAAAAACATGAAGGTGTGGACTATAAAATAAAATGTAATGTCAATTCTGTTAGCCAGAGGAAAGGGAGCAACATGTTTCGCAAGAATTAATGCCGATAGAAAAGTGTCTTATCAGCGAAACAGCGTAACACACGTGTCTGAATGATAGAAAACCGTCTCTTTCTCACTGCAATTATCCAAATACACAGAGTAAGGAGAAGCTGTTGGCTGTGCTGTTTGTCTTGAATCGGTGTATTTGGTATTCAGCAGGCTCCACACAGCAAGACAGAGATTTCTGTGTTATTGCTGAGGATTTTTTTCATTCAAATGCAACTGAAGCTCCATTTGCTCTTAGAATTATTGAAACATTTGTGGTGTCTAAATGGTTCACCTTAGGAGTTTCTGTAGATTTAGATGTTTTTCCAAAGTCATTTTGCTGTTACTGTGATCAGGAAAAAAAATGTGCATCGCCGTGTCTAATGACTTGCAGTCGGATCGATAAAAAGATGAATAATTTATTTTTATTTAGATCTAAAAGTTAAACTCTTATTTATACCAGCTGATTACAAATAATGATATTACTGTCATCCATTACCGTTTACAGTGTTGATTCTGACTTACAGCGATGAAAACCCCACCAAAATATCTTTCTTTTAGTTACAATTAATGCTGACATGGCTTCAGATCTAATCTCCTACTTTTTTTGCTAGAGAATATGATTCTTTTTTTTATTTAGTTTTTGGTCCATTTTCCTTTGTTTTTTTTTGTTAAGTTTCATAATGAAATGACAAACATTGTTTTGAAAAACTGGCTTTTATTTCAGTCATCCACTCCAGGAGATGACCTTAGTTTAAAGGGCAACACGATTCAAGCTGTGAAACATGCTTGTAGGAGATTCGTGTTTCACAACAAACGATGAAAATATGACACACTCAGTGTTTGCAGCCAGTGGTTTTACAGTGCGAGTTGGTTTTAGTTGTGAGAAGATTGGTGAAAAAAAAATCTCTTTTTTTTTTTTGTTTTTGGAGCTACAAGCTACACAAATGAAATGCACATTTCACTAGGTGGTCATCTCTCTTCTCATACTTCTCAGCACATTGGTTCTTGCCTCTTTCTGTGCATTACCCTCCTATTATTATTGTAGCTAACTTTGATATGTTCAAAAAGACAAACACATCTTCATAAATCACTTTAATAACTTAGAAAAGCTGCTCGTGGATATGGAATACCCAGATCATGTAAAACACTCTACCTCGGATGCCTCACACGATGTAATTCAAAGGGACGATGAATATCTGTTAAAAATATTACTTTCAGCTGCAAGGAAAACCATCACGAAATTATGGTATAGACAAGACCCTCCTGCAGTGGAGCAGTGGCTGAGCATTGTGGAAGAGATTTTTGTAATGGAGAAAATCACATACAGATTAAGACTGCAGGAGGACAAGTTTGATGTTAAATGGGAGAAATGGAGTGACTACAGACGCCGGCCGAATACCATTCTTGTATCCAGATAAATATGGACACGGTTGTCCAACATTGTGTATAAAGTTGTATGTATTGATGCCTCTCCACTGTACGTGTTCAGAAATGTTCAATAAAAAATAAGTTTAAAAAAAAAAAAAGAAAAGCTGCTCGTAACTCTTCCTAAAAATACAAATTAAAGCTCCCAGTCAATTCATAAATGTCTAGTTTTTGATAAACCCTTATTGGCAGAGTGGACAGAGCCTTACAAGTTTTTAATTTTTATTTTAAATAATCCTGTTAGGATTTCTCACTCATGCCTCAGTGTCTTCCCCGCTCTAGTCTTGACTTATGCTGCTCTGTTTGCATCTTCAGTAAAATAAAAGAAGATCCCATGTCTATTTTGTACTTGTGCACAGTGAATGTTGATAACGCGAGTAACGTTTTCTAGCATTAACCAAACCTCTGTCTCAGTAAGATCAGCTCGGTTAACAAAAAATGAATCAATCCACACATCCCATAATATCACTGTCATTAAAGAGGTCACACTACTTTTTCGCGCTCAGCTTTTCTACCCTGACTGTAGCTGTAAGCTGCGCGGCCAGCTGTTGCTTATGAGCATCATGCTCTCTGCACCCCTCATCCATCAGACCCTACAATCCATTGTTCAGCCCTAAGTTGCACTTTCTATTTTTGAGATGTGGCTTTTTCTCACTCTGCTAATAGTACTGATACCTTCTTTAAAAACCATTGAAACACTTCTTTACGGTAAAATAACCCCCATTAAGAATCTTTCTGCTGTTGTCACAAGAAAAATGGGACAACAAACCTGACAATGCAGACAAGCTGAAGGCACTCGGGGCTTCCTTTAGCTCCACGTCACACTGGTTTGATGCAGCAATCCATACAGAAGGAACCCAGACAAAGTATTGAGTATATGTACTATAAATATCATGGATATGCTTTTCAATAGACCAACATTTCTTTATATAAAAGTCTCTTATTTCGGTCTCATGTATAATTTCCAAATTTCTAAGAAAGTAAATCTCAGGCTTTTATTCTCTGTGAGCAGTAATTTTCGAAAAATACCTACTATAAGGTGGTAAATTGATAAACTACGTTGAGAAACGGTTATTAACATTATGTTATGCAGTATAGACCTTTTGCTGATTCTAGTTTATCATTAGCCCTTCTACACCTGCTTAGGCAACCTGTTGTCGCTATTATGGTAGAAACTGACTGCTCACTGTCTCTATTTGTGAACTTTAACAAGGTGGCAGCGTACAACTCAGAAGGGAAGAGTAACCCCAGTCAGGTTGTGGAATTTATCACAAAGCCAGACAGACCCAGCTGTCCCTGCAGGCCTGTCATCAGAGGAAGAGTCCAGCCCGACAGCTTCAAAATGGCCTGGGGTGAGATTTCCTCTTTAAGTTTTTCTTCCAAACTCCTCTCCTGCTTCCTTATAGCTGACAACCTGGCAGGTCCAGCTTACATATTCGCTTTTCTTCTGAAGCTCCGTCCAACAATAGATGAGACTGATGACATCCGTGGTAGTCTGTTCAGTGGATGACATTCGTTTTTTTTTTTTTTTTTCCTCTATTCAGGCATGAGCAAGAATCCTTCATGCACGTCACTAGACAAACTCATCTTTCAGTGCTTATGCTTAATCTTTCTCTCTCTTTTTTTTTAAATAAAAAATTCATCTGTGGCTATGAAAATGTCTGAAAATGTCTTTGCTTTTGAAAATATCTTGATTTTTAAAAAGAGACTACATCTTGTTTACTTAAAAAAGCAAATCCCTCTCATTCATTTTTTTTTTTTCAAAGCAAACTATAAAGTCAACAGCTATAGGTATCGTTTGCAAAGAATTTTAAAGAATTAAAGAAGCTGTTTTGTTCTGAAATTTGTACCTCTTGAACTTCACATTGTTTGATGTTACAAAGAAATGAAATGCTTTTTTTTTCTCCAAAGAAAATACAGATTAACTCCAGCCTCCTGTATATTTAAAAAAAGTTAAACATCATGTAGAGCGAAGAGTACAGGAGACGGGTACATGATAATTAGAAAGATTTTCTAACTTGTTGAGAAAAGCAGCCAAAAGGCCTTGTTAACTCTGGAGGTGCTGGAGAAATCCACAACTCAGGTGGGACAACGAAATAGTCATGCAATCCAAAAATCTTGCATACATAGACAGGAAGTCCACAGTTTCCCACAAGCTGTGTATAGGACAATTATGTGAAACTAGGTGCTCAACTCAGATAAGACCAAAACTGAGTTTTATGAAGGACATGTGACAAAATTCTATGTGAGACAGACCATTAGCATGGCACATGACCTGCTTTACACCATTCACTAATACTGGAAGAAAACCTGTTGGAGGCTGAAGAAAAACTAGTGTGGACTTTAACTTTCCTGCAGGTCAATGGACCTAACATGTTCCCAGAGCTCCAATAAACTGGTACAGGGAAAAGGCACATTTATGTGTCACAGTGGCTCAGTATACACAGACCTATTCAGGACTATGTGGAGAACCTTATAATGGATGAAATGGGCAGAAATGTCCCTCTTCAGATGTGAAAGGCTAGTAGAGACTTACCCCATAAGATCTGCATCGGTAACTGCATAGAAAGTGGATTCAAGACTCAGGAGGCTCAGCTGAAATGACACATTCATTGATTTTTATGGGGGGGGGTTTATATAAGAAAATGTTTTTCTTACCTTTTGTAGGTGTGCATGTTATATAGCACATCAAATCCTAGTAGAAGTTAGTGAGAAAATGTGAAATGGTGAGGAGATGGGTTGTTTGAGTGCAAACCCTTTGTACATAAACTGTACATAATCGGAAATAACAGTTGATCTTTAATAAACCTGACGTTTTTGGTGTTTTTTTTTGTTCAGAGCCCCCCAAAGACAACGGTGGAGCAGAGGTAACAAAGTATGTTGTGGAGCTATCTGAGGGCCTAAACGGTTAGTCACATTTCACTCTGGAAAATAGCATTTTACTGCGGTTCAGGTTTATCAAAGCTGACTGAAATGCTTTTGATTTTAGGTTTATTATGGGGGCAGGTTTACTCCGGGCCAGCGCTGGAACACGTGTGTGACGGTTTGAAGCCCGGCTGCTGCTACCAGGCACGGCTTTACTGTATAAGTGAGGGGGGACAGAGCCCGGTGAGTCACTCCATGTGTCTTTTCACAAAACATTTCAAGAGGTTTGATCACTTCAAATTTAATTGGACTGGGAAGAAAATATATATATTGTATGTTTTTTTTTTCTTTTGAAAACAATATCAAGATATTTTTTAATGAGACTCTCATGCAGACTTAATTATCTAAATGTTTATTTCTGTCCAGGCAGCATCCTCTCTATGTTCTGTTTTTCTTTTTATGTTTATTTTACTCTTGTTTTATATCATTGAGACATTACTTGTCTCACTAATAGTTAGTGCTGTCAGCCAGTGTTCATATGTGTTGTTTATGTTGCGAGTTTGACTAGAAATTGTCAGAAAGGCAAACACCTCTGGTCAGAGATTTATCTGCGTTTCAGTCCAACTGCAGCCTGTTAATCATTTAACCCTCCCAGGATGTGTCTGAGGAGTTTTTTCTTAATTAGCTTGGTTCATCTCCTCTTCATTAATTTCTCTATCAGCTATTTGTCCGTGTATGCATTCACTTTGGATGGGAGGCTGGTAGATCTGTGAGTCACCGTGACGAGCTTCCGTTTTTTTATTTTTTTGGTGCAACACAATGTGACACAGCACTCGCACGATTCGCTTTGTCACTAAAAAGTTGGGTCTCTATTTTTTTCCTGGTGTGATAATCTTAATTTTATCTATCAAACACAGCAGACTTCTGTGCATGCTTGTGTATGTCTAAACAATACACTCAGATTTGTCTCCTCTCTACTCTGCTGTAGCCTGATAAGCTGCTGAAAATGCCAGTTGTTTCCAGTCTTTTGTCAGGAAGAGTAAGAGGATAGTGTGAGATTGTCAGCTTCGTTATTTTCCCTTAGTTCCTAATTGGTGTGTTTTATTCTTTGGCAAGCTGTCAGAAACCCTGCAGGTCCAGACTCCCGCAGTGCCCCCAGGGCCCTGCCTACCCCCTCGCCTGGTGGGCAAGCCCAAAGCCAGGGAGGTGCAACTGCGCTGGGGTGAGTCATTGCTTTCAAACTTAGCTTTGTGTGGGATACATTTCAAGCGTCGGTTGGTGGGAGCATTTGTCTGCTGAGCTGCTTCAAAGCAGAGAACTTTAATTATATGCTGTCTTCTACTTTGCCGCTCCTGTATGTTAACATTTTCCTTAATATCTTCATCTTAACCCACACCAATTAATCAAGAGCCGTTTGTGAAAACTACTCAGGTCCCCCTCAGGTAGACGGAGGCAGCCCAGTGTCCTGCTACAGTGTGGAAATCAGTGGACCCCACTGTGAGGAAAGCAGGGAGGTTTATCAAGGCACGGAGCTGGACTGTTCTGTGGGAGGGTTATTACCTGGAAAGACCTACAGCTTCCGACTCAAAGCTGCAAACAAGGCTGGGGTGAGACCGATAGACCAATAACAGAAAGATTAACTGCTTTACAGCTAATAGCAGCTTGTAAATGTTGTTGTGTTTAAATTGTTCTTGTTGCAGTTTGGACCGCTCTCTGAACGCTGCGAGGTCACAACTGGTCCTGGAGCCCCAGAGCACTGCAAGGCGCCTTCAACCACATGCAAATCACCCAGTTGTGTTGTTGTGAGCTGGGAAGTAAGTGCAGTGCTTTGCTATCCTTCCAACTTCTGCATATTATTAAAGAACAACCACAGTATTCAAAACAGAATCATGATGTTGAGGAAAAAGAAGCGTTTTTTGTTTTGTTTTTTTCTGCAATTAATTGTTAAAGTGTTGTGCACTTTGCATTTTAAATGGTCTATTTTTAGTCTCAGTATAAATGGAGCTTCTCTTGGAAAGTTTTGAGAAGAGAAAGACATGCAGTGGTTTAAAAACGATATCTTTAGGCTTGAACTCTGAACAGGTCTCACTAAGGGCTAAGTCTATTATCCAAAGGAGAGAGGGGTCTAGAACAACTATAGACCTACCAGGATATAACTGTGCACCTAAATTGGCGAAGAAAGAGAACATTACCTGGAGGAGACGGCGGTGGTCCCTTAAAGCCGTCAGAAATCCTGTTACCAGCTTTGCACAAACCATTTACACAGCAAGCAGGTGGAAAAAATCTGCCCTGGTCTGATGAGACCTTACTTTACTTTTTAGGTATTTGTGCAAGAAAACTAATGCTGCATATCAATCCTAATACTTCTTATTTGCTGTGAAATATGGTGTTGACAGCGTCACGCTGGGGAAGGCTTTTCATCAGCAGTAATGACCTAGTCAAAAAATTTCTGGTAAGATGGATGGAGCCAAATATAAGCCAGCCGAGTTTTAAAGAAAGTTGTGAGTTGGGTGGAGGGCGACTTTCCTGCAGGACAACAAACCTGATCATACGAATTAAACCGTATTGGAGTTTTACAATGGTCAATTTAAAGAAGCAAACCCAAATAAGAATCTGAAATTGATGCTCATAGGTGTTCCTGATCCAATCTCAGAAACAGAGTTGGCGGAAGTTTCCGTGTCCAGAAATACAAAGCTGCTTAAGATCTGAATAAAAGTTTCAGCTGTAGTGGCAGCAGGCGGCGGTTTACAAAGCACAGCTTTTTGAGGGTCTATCTTAAAACGAGCTCAAGTTGCTACACTGATTCTGAGAGACATCAGTTCTACATTCATAATGTTGAGAACATAATAGACAAAGAATCACAGCTGCTCTGTAATCAGGGCTCATTGTCACTGTTGTTTGACTTCCAGACCCCTCCTTGCAATGGAGCCCCTGTGACGGAGTTTCGTCTGGAGTGGGGAGCAGCAGAAGGCAGCATGCAGGTGTGTTACAGCGGACCGGGACTCAGTCATGAAATGAAGGGGCTGCTGCCTGCAACCAACTACTTCTGTCGTGTGCAGGTGAGCGTCAACAAAACCTTTTAAGGTGTTTATTTTTATGATACCATCGGTATTTCCCCCTTTGTTGCTACCAAAGTGATTCTTATAATGAATAAATGAGCCAATTTATCTCTTACTAACTCTGGGAAGACTTGGTTAGACTTCTTTGTATACTTCGAATGGAAAATGTACTTATTAGTAAATATCTGCTGTTAACATGGAAACCACATAATGCATCATTTCAAGAAGGCTGATTAAATTAATCAGTCCTTTTTTTTTGCTTTGTTTTGATATTTCCGAGGTCATAGGACACAGCTAAATAAATGATTTCAGAAGGATTCCTCTTAAAGGATTCTTCAGAATGATTCCAAGTTTCTATATATGAACGAAAATATGAATTCAAAAGTAATCACTTCTCTTTCGAAAAGTTCTCTGAAATGTGCTTTATTTGTTCGAATTTCTTCTCAGCTTTGCTATTACTTGTTATGTTTACATTGGAGCGCCACCTAGTGGTCAATCATGGGCTCTGCCTGTGTATCCATCAGACCTTACAAACAGAGACCTGATCTTCTCCCTTTTTTTGCAGGCTGTAAACGTAGCTGGGGTGGGTCCCTTCAGTGAGGCGGTGCTTTGCCAGACGCCCTGCTCGGTACCTGCAGCTGTCAGTAACATCTATGTGCTGAAAGAGCGTGAGCTGCAGAAGTATGAGAGCTCAGCAGATGAGGAAGAGGAGGAAGTTGATTCACGTCCACAGACGGTCTTTTCCCCTTCAACCTGCCTGGGGATTTCCTGGGACCCTCCATGTGATCACGGCTCTCCGATCACCTCCTACCTGATTGACCTCGGAGAGAAACAGCCTATTGTTGTCGGACCTGTAACCAAATACATCATCCAACATCTGCAGCCCGACACCAGCTACAGGTTGGTTCTGTGTCGTAAATGTGTCGGATTTCAAGGAGACTCAGTTCTTTAAAGCTGTTGATCCTATACATCCCTCAGTCACAAGCAGAACAAAAACATTCATATTCAGAATGCTGGGAGAAAACTAAGTGACAACTTGAAGCAATATGTACCATATAAATGGTAATCTTGTTGTCAGTCTTTATTGAACAAGGTCAGAAAGACATTTTACATCAGTCATTTATTTGACATGATCATGTCAAGCGAATGATGACTGATGTAAAATGTCTCTCACACAAGATCTGGTGCTTAATCCAGCGTTTCAAAGGACAGTTCAGGATCTCAAGTTCTATAAATAATAAACCCTCATTAAGCAGATAAATCACATAAAAGCTGTGAAACATCAGTGTATGTCTACTTTTTACAGTCGCTGTAAAATGCTAATTCTGTGAGCTAAAGGATGCTAACCCTTTGCAGCCCTTCATGTTGTCACGTCTCTGCTTTGTTTCCTCTCAGGATCCGAATCCAAGCTCAGAACAGCCTCGGTACAGGGCCCTTTAGTCACACCTTTAAGCTGAAGACGAAGCCTCTTCCGCCACCGCCTCCCCGGCTGGAGTGCACCGCCTTCAGCCACCAAACCCTCAGGCTTAAGTGGGGTGAAGGCCCAGCTAAAGCCACCACCTCAGATGCCCCCCAGTATCATCTGCAGATGGGAGACAAGAACGGCAGGTCAGTGGTGACAGCAGATGGGATTTGAAACTGTTGAAAGCAACAGCTAATTTAATTTCCTATCGTATTGTATTGAAGTACCTTGAAGAAACGTTCATGCTTTCATCACACTATAACCAAAAACTTCACCATGTTTTATCAAGGCTGTCAACTATGCCTTTCATTCTTTCTTTTAACTAAAGCCAGAGTAAAAAAAAAAAACAACTAGTTTTTAGCTTGCTCTCTTAAATACAGGAACATAAAAAAGATGAAGGTCTTAGCTTGGCTCTGTGACTGAATCAGGAAGGCTTTAGTCTTTGGGGATTAAATAATGAATTATTCCCTCCTGTCATTTTCCGTTTCCTCGTTAAATCCTTACCTTTCTGCATGTTTCTGTCATTACAGATTTATCTCCTTGTATAAAGGACCATGCCACACACACAAAGTCCAGAGGCTTAATGAGTCTACCTCTTACACGTTCCGCATCCAGGCCTTTAATGAGGCGGGCGAAGGGCCCTTCTCCAGTGTTTACACATTCACCACCCCACGCTCTCCTCCCCCACCTGTTAAAGGTACGGTGCAACTTTTTCCTTTCTTCCCATTCAGATCCACAAAGACATCCTGTTGACGGCTAATGCGCTCAGCTTCTAACCTCATTTGACCAAAGCTGGGCTTTTACTCGAACAAGGCCCAAAGTGTTGGCCGTCACCTGGAAAAAGGTTTTGGGGCTTTGTGGTCTGTTTGCAGTCAGACCCTGCAAAGCTTCCTTTGATCCTACACAGTGAAGTCAATAATGAGGGTGTAAGCTTTATTGTCAGTGCAGCAGCCCCTTTGTATCTGGCAGTCATGATCCAGACAGCCTGTGTTACTCAACACTGTTAGTGAAGTCCGCTTTTAAAGTAAAGAAGGCTTAATATTGAATTTATACCAACCTTCTTCACTTATATACCACATTCAGTTTGCTATGAATGAGATCAACGAGGCACTTAGTCTTTTTAACCATCAGGATCTTAAATCAAGTAACTCTTTCATTTTTTTAGGTTTTCTTTTTCCAAAAGGCAAAGACCAACCTGGTAAAAATGAAACATGGGAGACAATAAAACGGTTCTAGTTTTGCTTAACCTAATGGTAAATTTTAAGATTGTTTATGGTATTGATGATGCCTAAAACTGCATTCTTTAAACCAAAGTATTACCAGACCATGGTTTCATTGTTTTCTAAGCCTTGAACGCTCTTCCCTTTCTAACTTCATTGTTGAGTGACTTTAGTACATGTGTAGGTCTTTGCACCAGCTGCAATTCATATTTCCCTTGTTGGTGTTGGCAATCCAATTTTAAGCGTATTACCACCACAGAAAAGGACGAGATTGAGGCTTTGGTAGATTAAACTGTTTTAGTTCATCCTGATGTTTAAGGGCTCAGTTTCTTTTTGCTCATTTTTTTTTAAATATCGTTTCAGGTTTTGTCACAGTTCCCTCCAGCATACTATAATACACAGTAGATTGCAGTACAGGATTCATATTGGTAAACAGTACATTTTCTCATGAGAAGCTACATTTTTTTAGCTAAATGATTTTATTTTAGATTATAAAATCCTCATTTATTCCTCACCAGAAATAGTATTTTGAATAGATCTTACAAAAAGCTTCATGGCGTATTTTCCTCAGGTTTAATTCCTTCAAATTTCAACCTTCCTTTTAAAATGTACTTTAAATTTAGATGTTTTCAAGTATGTTGGATAACGGCCTGCTATGTTTTAATCACTGCATGCGACTTATTCAGAAGTATTATTGTTTTCCTTTGTGTAAGTTTAAAAGTTCAAACTAAAAGACAACTAGTGTCTTTTGTGGCATGATGTCACGGTCTTGAAATATTGCTAGTAAATCTTTTTTTTTTTTTTTTTAACTCTGATCTAATTTGAGCGAAGCCCTTTTTACCGACTCATCTCCATCTTCTTATTTTTCCACTTTCAGCCCCTAAAGTGGAGCGTCTCGATGAAAACTCCTGCGAAGTCTCATGGGAGGTCCTACCACTCATGAAGGGGGACCCGGTTATCTACAGCTTGCAGTGCATGATGGGAAATTCAGAGTTCAAACAGGTAGGTGTGCAGCAGCGAAAGTTAACTTCCTTTATTACCTTCAGCTGACACCTAATTCCTCACAGAGGCTGTTTGGTGCAGATCAGGATACAGATGGGTTCAGGGCTGTGTTGTTGTCTCTGTGGTTCTGCAGCGCTCCGTATTGTCACTGCTTGATTTAAATTGCCCATTATGCAAAGGTCATTGATCCATGAGGCTTCCCAGGTGTCTCAGTACTGCCAGCACATTTATCCCTCATGATGGCCTGCAGCCATGTTAATAAGGAATGATGGCTCCTACAGGACTATGCTAATGTGGCGTCACATGTGGCGATTGAATCAGTAAACTGAATGATGTGAATTCTGAATCATGTCTCTAATGGGGTTAAACATCTGTTTTTTTTTGTTTGTTTTTAAGAAGAAATTATTCTTTATTCAGGATTTAAGCTTGCAGGATGTTGCATAAACAACATATAAATCATTTTAATTCTTTCAGTTTCAAGCATCCTACATCCTTCTCTGTAGGTAGAGTGTTTTTTTCTCAGTAAAGAGAGTTTAAAGAAAATGTTTTTGAATCTCTTTGAGTCGTGCAGATGACACCATAAGGAAACTTCTTTTATTAATCATGTTTAAAGGCTCTTTCTTTGTTGGATGGTGGATTTATGAAAGAAATGAAGAGCATCAGCCTTTGGCTTTGTTCATGTTTAGTTTTCAACAGTTTCATGTCTCCTTTCTTCTTTTCCAAAGGCTTTTAAAGGTTCTGCCACATCCTTCCACGTCCAGAACCTGCAGCCCAGCAGCGATTATCGTTTCCGTGTGTGCGGCATTAGACAGTGCCAGGACGCCACTGAGCTAAGCGGACCTTACAGCCCCACAGTGACCCTCTCCCCGCAGAGAAACGATGCGGTGTCCGGCAGCGGAGCGGCTGGCCCTGGCTCTAGGACCGGCACAGAGTCCATCCGAACCAGACAGAGCCTGACAGACGAACAGTGCGCCTTCCTCCTCCTCATGGTTTTCGCCGTCATCGCCATCCTCATCGCTTTTGTCATTCAGTACTTTGTTATCAAATGAGGAGTCTGCGCCGCCTCGGCTGCAGGGTTATAGCTTTATCCCCCCCTCCTCTTCCTCCTCCTTCATCTCTGCTGTTTTGTGTTTTCTGTTTTGTACTTTAACTGTTTTCCGGTTCGGGCAGCATAATCGCATTAGCTGGAACGGGATGCAACAGCAGGATGTGAGTGTTATAAATTGAGGATGTAACATGTCGTTTGGCACCTGTGATTCCTTCCGGACTCTCCGAACTCTCTCACCAAGCTCCAAAGTTGTGGTTTCCGTTCAGTTCCCGATTTGAAATCCATACCAGTCAGCCTCCTGCGCAGACCAAACTCTGAAAGCATAGCGGTTCATGTCGAGAAACGGAGCAGGATGTTGCATTAAGTAAATGTATAGAAACTGTCCATATTTATATTTCCTTTTGCGTGTCCAGTATGAAACTGTTTTTGATAGGTGTGTTCCAAAAATCGTTTGTAGGTTCTGTCTTTAGCCGACGTGCTTTTTGACTGTGGGACCTGAAGGGCCAGTGTTTGCACAGTGAGGCGTGTGTGTGTGTGTGTGTATCCAGGTGTGTGTACTCTATGTAGTTTGTGCCACAGCTCAGACGGCTGGGAGGGCTTCACGCCCAGATGAAGGAACCTAACACCCCCC
>JAUZNJ010056953.1:8222-22692 GCA_034780135.1 Jordanella pulchra
TAAAGTATTTATATAACAGATAAAAGAAATACTAATAATGATACTACAAGTGACATCGCGCTGGAAGAATGAATAAAAACAAATGTGGAGATTAAGATTTTCAATGTTTGCAGTACTCTTGTTCCTTGCAGAGCTCTGAAGACTTATAACAGCCGTAGTTAGGGGGTCGTTCGCAGTTTTCAATGTTTCAACAAGTTTACAAAACATAACCTTGGAAGGAGATCAAGATGGCGTCCACTTTTAAAATTATGTCAACTCAACTCATAAGAGTATGTTTTTGTAGACGTGTTAAAATGTTGCAATATTGGAAACGGCCCCCTTATTAAATAAATGCTTAGCAGATAAAAATAACTACAACAGATGAAGGAGAAAAATAAACCATAGTTACTTTCTACACTTGTAATAAAGGTGTAAAGAGTCTACAGCTTTGGGTTTGGAGTCCTTGAGCTTCAGGTTATTATGACTAAAATCAGCTTTTTCTCTCCTCATTTGAGTCTCACCAGTAGATAATTATTGCATGACTCAGCAATCTAGTTGTAATGTAGCCTGTTATCATTTTACGAAGGAATTAATTCATATAAGCACTATTAAATAAAGGCTGTCGGTGAGGAGATTTGAGTGTGTGAGAAACAGGCTCTCCTTCCTTGAAGCAATGTTCAGAGTTTTTTAAATGTTTGCAGTAGAACCTGGAAGTAGGCAACTTTTCTTATGTCTCTAACCAAAGACCTAACAGTTCTGGGACCATTTAAAAATAAACCAAGTATCAAGCAATGCTTTGCTATGTAGTTATCAAATATAATAATAAACTACTAATGCCAGTTGAAGAATTTTTAATACTGTCTTGCAAAAAAGGCGGAACTGTTTTATAACCAGTTTTAAAAGATCTGGTTCCAGCACTGACTGGATTGTTTTTTATTTATTTATTGTTGCTTTTGTTGCTCAGTAAAAGGAAACAATTTGTCTTTCAGGCAGTCCTTGTTATCCCGCTCAGATATATGGTAAAGATCGTCGTTACTGGAGGAAATACATCCACTTTGACTTCAACCAGCTCATCAGACTGGCTACCCAGGAGATACTTAACTTCAAGTGATTGTTCTCATCTGTATTTTTTTATTTTTATTTAAAATGTAGCATGTTTTTAGCTTTTTACTTTTTTTTTGTCGACTGTTATTTAATAAAATCGTTTTTTTTTTTTCTAGTTGCTTTCGTAAAATTTCTTTACATAATGTCTAATGTTTAATGAATGACAACATAATGACCTCTTAAAGTTACTCTAAAAAGTCAAGTGAACCAAAACAAACAAACCTTATGTTTGCAGTAAGTCCTTCACCTCTAACAAAACGGCTGTGACTCATTTAAGGAATTTCCACAAATAACAGGATGTTTCTTAGTTGCACCTAACTGGATAAATACACCAGGTGACTGAGAAAGATTTGGATAATAATCAAAAGTTTCTAATGTATCAAATAGACACCAGAAAAATATGTTGTATTAAATTATTATAGCAGTCACTAACAACGTATAACAGGGTTGTGCTTTTTCTTATCAATTTCTAATTTATGTTCATTTATTTCAATGATGATTTCTGGATAACAAGCAAAGAGGTTACATATGGGGTTACATATAATCGTTTATTTTGCATTAAACAAAAGTTTTTATTGAATGATAGAAAATGTGCTTTCTTAAGTTCACGTAAAATTTTATAAGTGTAATGTTTCCTTATTGTAATACATTTGTTTGAGACAAGCCTTCTCCTTGTGGGAAGGAATGCAACCAGGAAAGCCTCAAATACAAGTTATATAACTAAATAAATGATGTCAATGTTGTTATTAGCTTAATTAATAACCAGACTGAAGGCTGGCAGATGAAAATTAGTTGCCTGCTCATTTTGTTTAAAGTGAAAATAATGTTTGGAGAACAGATTTCAAATGAAACACTAAAAGTGATCATTTTGGTGAAATATGTTTCTAGTTTCCTGCTCTTGCTAGCTTTGCTAAATTGCCATTACAATGGGAGCAAGGGCAGATTGTTTTTTTTTCCTTAAATTTGTTTGTCTTATTTTCTCAGTTACAGAAGGGCTACATTCCAAATTATTTTCTATCAGTTTATGCAAATATTGATTATTCTAACTCTGAAGATAATATGCAAAGCAAAAGAACTTAACTTTTGTAAGAGGTGGATTATTGCAGTAAGAAAAATTCAATACAGTCCCCAGTAGAGAAGATCACATTGACCCCTCATCTATTTTGCAGTGGAAAAAAAGGACAGTAAGACACTTTTACAATGTCAACTTAGAGAGATATCCAAAGTGCGCCACTCTGAGTGATTTTGTTCAGCTTCCAACTGAAGTTTAAGACTGGTACACATTTTTCCCAAAGGCTGATGAACACTTTCAAATTCTATAGGTTTTTGAGATTTTCAATGAGGAAAAAAGATTTGGATGCATTTATTCTTTAACTTTGGCATATAATAAAAAAAAGCCTTCCAAGAGAGAGGGACTCTGTCTCATTCCTGTTGATGAGCTTAGAGAAAAAAGATTTTCCTAGATAAATAAAAGAAAAAAGTATTCCTGGAAAAAGAATATTTATGGATTCCTGTTTAAGGCAAATTTGTGAGTCCAATTTATGTTTTAGATCTATAAAGATTTAAAAATCTATTTTTATTAATGAAAATTAAACTATTTTGTTCCTTTTTAATTAAATGCAGCACATCTGTGATATTTCTCAAGCAGATACCAATACAAACTTTCATTGTTAAATTACTGTTGCAGTTTTAATGAAAAAAACTAATTGTTGACTGATTTTTTTTCAACTTAATGATTTTTGCTGTCATGACAAAAAGCTTAGACTATAAATACTGTCTTTTCACAGCCAGTCCTGTAAAACAACCAGTCTAAAAATATTAAGCTTTGATAAAAGGCAACTGTTACAGATGTAGAAATCATTATTTAAAAAAAAATAAGATGAATTTTAACATAATTTTTTTATCAAGTCCAATTTTTGTTTCAAAATTGAACATCAGCCTTACAATTGGTCGTTGTTTTTGGTTTATTTTTCTATGGTTGATGATTAATTTTGAAGTACCACCATGGTCAGGTCAGGCCACCATTTCCCCATTCGTCTCACGCACCTCATACATGGTAATACTGAACTGTAAAAGAGCTATAAGGACGACAATGACCTGGCATCCAATCTTTTATGATCTTAATGAAAATGGGATAACAAAGGGTTGAGACTTCATCTATGTCAGGAAGAAGGTTGTATTTGGGTTTATCATATTCTTTAAACAAACTTACCTTCACAAGACATTATCGAAGTAGATCTAAACGTGTTCTCTCTAAAGTCAAGCAAGCTTGGTGCATAACGTTGTTTACAAAAGTTTTATTTAGTAATGAGAACTTCTACAATATGAATACCTTTTCTGTAAAGTTAATTAATCAGTCAGTAAAGACAAGTAAAAAGGGTACATTTGCCAAGTGTATTACCACAATTCAAATATTTATTTTAGGGTGTGTGATAATGACTAGACTGATTTTATTAGTGAGGTTTATTGTCAAATGGTTAAACTACAAACCATATATGAACAGTGTTCATTAAATAAATAATGAAATCAAATAATTCAATCATACTTCATTGATCCCTAACGGTTAATTCAGTTTAGGTCTGTGCATGATATTGGCTTCTGTTTTCATCAGCAGAAACCCAACAAGTTAAAACAGTTTTAAGCAGTTTGGACGCTTTTTGTTTTATTTTATACTCTGCTTCTCAAAAACAATATGACCTCCTTCACAAAAAATATCTTTATATGGATTAAAGTCACTAAACCACTGGATATCTACTCTTACTATATCTTGACATTAAATATTTTTATTTTTTGTTATAGGTAATCTTTTTTCCTGTTTTTTTTTTACGTGGCTCAATGCATTTTATTATTCCAATTGATGTATTCCAGCTGTCAGTGTAGAGAAAGGAAAATAAAGCAGTGTGTCTGCTGTGTTTAAATCCTATCAAGCCTGATCTTCCAGAAAGGTCCTTTCTGAGGCAAGTCCCATCAATACCATATGTACCATATGAGCTTTGAAGGTGGCGAATCAGCAGGTGGTCCAGTTGAGGCTGATAAAAGTCTTCCACATTGAATTTTTTTAAGCTTTATTTGAATGTGTGTTAAAGTAAAAAGTATGGTGCAGTAAAGCTACTACCAAAAGTATTTTTTTCCAAATATTTTATAACATAAATGTAACCAAGTGAATGTTTTACATATTTTATGGATTTTTTTCATAGCTCCAACAAATGAAATAAAAAAAGAAAAAAGTTGGGTGTTTTTGAAAAACAGCTTTCAAAGTGCAAAAAGATCTAAACTAAAATTGGCTTTGTAATAAACTCCCTTGCTAAAATACTTATACTCCCATTTTCTATATTTTGTCTTCTAACAAGCAGCATTTTATTTTACTTGGATTTTATTTGGAATCATCTTTCTTCCTGGGCTGTTCTGGATTTAGCTCCATACATCCATATATGGGGTGGGGGACAAATAAGGAGCAGTCTAAATACAGTTCAAAAGCAGAGCAGAAATTCAAGCCTTTTTTTTTTTTTTTGTTAAGAAGACATTTTGCTTCCATTTCTAAAGTGTGCTCTAACCTGCACTGGTCAAATGTATAAATCCAATTAAAACGTAATTTCTGTAACACGACAACAAATGCAAGGGACTGTATAGTGTCTTTGATATCTCAACTTAAAACGACCTCATTCACTGAATTTAGGAGTGTTTAAGCCAAAATGATTAATAAGTATAACAGCTTTGAAGACAAAAACCTAGATTATTGAGCCCCCCCCTATTATTTTCAGATAATTAGTAGAAGTCCAGAGAAGAAAAAATTCAAACCACTGAGCAAGAACACTTAAAAAAAATGACAATCTTCCTTTACTGTAAATAAAATGTGTAGAAAGGTGAAATAAAACTTTCACATTGCTTGCAATTTCACCTCTCCTACATTATATCATTTTGAAATGTATTTCGAATTTCTTGCTTTCATTGATTCCTTTCATCAGTAGTTACATTCTATCACAGTACCTCCTACGTTATTCTCTTGTTTCCATATATAGATGTGTGAAAATGTATGCAACATGCATCTATTATTGACAAGCTCAAAGGTCCAGCTCTTGAGGGTATTCCTTTTAATGTTTTATTGCCACAACAGGTCAAAAGACTCCCTTAAACCATAAAGTACCATAAAGAGTAATGATACATACCAGGTTTTAAAAGCTGACTTCAGGAAGATTGGTTTCCCTCAGTCAGCAGCAGCAAGCTTTAATCTGTATAATTTGTCTAGTGCATATCCTGGTTGCTCAGATTTAATAGGCTATTTTGCCTCAGTTAAACTCAGACACAGGTCATCCTTGATGTCATGCATGCAGCACTTACCTATTATATGAACCCGTAATCTTGCTGCAAGTGATAATAATCCTTCTGTCTGTGTAGGCAGTGAGTTGTTCTCGGACTCTGTCCCAAGTGAAGATGTCTATGTAACTTGTATATGGGGCAGATTAGTTGAGATAACATTTACATCACATAGGACATCTGGATCAGGTCAAACAAGAAACCACTCATTTAAAATTATGAGTGATTAATAGACAGAAAAAAAAAATCACCAATATTGGTCAAGGTACAGTGAAGAAACTGAAATGAGTGACTCAATACTTACTTTAAAATTGTTTTTTTTAGATTTCTTGGGGTTTTTATTAAAAGTCCAAAACCTGGCATGCTGGGAAAAATGATATCAGGAGTGTGTCCATGGTATTTAGTCTTATTCAAATCCACAAAAGCCTCAATAGAATCAAAAAGCAGTTTTTAAATCAAAATATTGTGTGTTGATTTTTTTTCCTCTTCAGTCAATAAAAAAATTCATCAAAGAATATTTTGGCAGGATGAGCCCATGAATTACTTGTGTGCCAAAATTACGACTTCAGAGCTCTCCCATCAAAACCATTTTTGCCCAGATTCCCTGCTTTTGTTGACTCATGAACACTGACCCTAATAGAGACGAGTAATATATTAATAATGTGTTGAGTAAATTTGACAGGCCACCCAATCACTGAAAGTTGTCAATATTTGTTATATAACATATTTCATGTTGTCAGACAGGCTCTATTGAAGTGACTTACTGATTCCACTTGAGTAAAAGTTTAGCATTAATCAGGTCTAGGTGTGGCAAGAAGATCTGATCTCTGCTTTCCAACCCACAGTGTGAATTCAATGTTTAGCAGGGAGTGCAATTGATTTTTTACACCGTTCTGTGGCTTTTTAATAGCTTTCTTCCCATTAATAATTATTGAATTTAAAATATTTCCATTGACTCAGTTTATCTTTTTTAATATTAAAGAATTACTTAAATAACACAAGTAAGCTTTATAAAAGTGAAACAACCATTAATGGACAGGTTCCTCTTCCCAGCTCTGCATAGGTGGGATAACTATTAAGCAGAATGATAACTGCTTTTCAAGTGTTTTTAGATCATATACCCATCTATGGTCAACTAAAAATGACAAAGAGAAACAAGCAGCATTATTTGTGTTATATTTGACTTGAACGTCATGAGGAAAATCCTGTTTAACCTTGCCTTTGGCTTAAGCCAAAGTTGAAAGAAGGTAAGGTAGTTCTTGCAACATAGTTTCTTATCAGGCAAACCGTACTTTAATTTTTTTTTAAAGGACAACATAGTGGTTTGCAAGAATTTTTACACTCAAATATATTTTAACCAGTATTTGTTTTCACAAATATGAAATAATCTGTGATAACATCAGATTAACTTAACATAAAAGCCTATTTTATTCCAAGCTAAGTGATGCCAACAAGGTGTTTTCTGATAGGAAGACGCCCATGCCACTCTGTCGCCTGGTATATCTGCTTATCAAAAACATATTGCTATCACTTTGCTGTTTGTCTCATGCTCTGATAAGACCATAGAAACCTACGTTTTATTTAGGACGATGCTGAGTATCGCACACGTGGTTGGAATGACTTTTATTTTTTTGAACGTGGTAAATGACTGAGTTTTGATAATTGGAATGGTTGTACTTTCTCTGTAGGTATTCAGCATATGTCTCAAAGTACTGAAGATTGATGTAATGGCACCAGTTAATTTAGTTCAGTTTATTCATAAAATACCAGTCATTTTCATGATCTAACAGCCCATTACAGATGCAGGAACTAAAATAAAAGATACATAGACTGTGCATTTAGTTGCAAAGCAATAGACATTTATTCATCATTCATAAAACTGATAATTTTATCTTTTCATGACTGCTAAAAAGATTTATACTGGTTGAAAACAGACAAATCAAAAACCACTTCAGTATATTTGTATTTAGCAAAGAAAAATTATTCGAAAAAAACCCCAAAACAAAACCAACTAACCTGATCAAAAGTTACATTTACATCCATATTTAAAATTTTAAAATATATCCTGATACATTTAACAGAGCAGATTAAAACATTTTATAAGAAATTGAAATGCCATCTACAAGGTCCCCACTGCTAGTTGTATTGAACACGTTGCCTTCCAACCTTTGATTTAGTAGATTTAAGTCTCAGATATTTGTATTGCCCAGCATGAGTGAGGCGTTTTATACTGATTAGAAATAACCTGTGCTTCAAGTTTCTCATGGCCACTTAAATTCTGAATTGTTGCAAAGTTAGATAACCTAGTTTTAGTTCAAGCAAGCTAATGAGCATTTATACTTGACCCCGATTCATAGCCAGTCTACCACCTAAATGTATCAAGTCTGATTCAGTTTTCTTCCATAGAATCTGTTATTTCCCCAAAGACGGTGGGAGGTTCAGCCTCCTTATGTTCATCAGACTAGCAAAGCCTTAGGAGGCATTTGAGGGAGGTTTCTATGAAGATTGCTGCACACTGCTGAGCCTGAAAATCTGAAATAGCTTTGTTTCATATATTGCAAAGTTATAGCAAAAACCCGATAAGCTGCTACTTTTTAGGGGCAGGTTTCTCTTTATCTGATACAGTGTTAGATTTGCATTTTAGCAAGTGATCCACATTTGGAAAACTTTAGATATTAAAAGGCATTAACTCTGACAGCCACTGGTTTGCTAAGACAGTAAACTGTGCACTAAGAAAGAAAACACTGCCAAGTGTGTCGGGATGTTTTTCTTTGTCTAAATCAGATGAAAACGTCCATGTTATTACATATCGCTTTGGTTTTTGTATGCAGAAATTGCAAAACTGATTTGTGGGAATGAATTAGATTATGCTTTATACCAGTTACCCAACAGTCAATTTCAGGCTCTGCTACAATGGCTTATACCTTTAACTATATCCAAAATCCTAACTCTGAAATCCTTTAGCCTAAATCTTCTCATTGGAGACTCTACAGGATGCAATGAACCTAAGCATGGTGCTGAGAGTCATCTGTGTGTGTGAACTGTTGGCTTCAGTTGCCGGGGAAGTTTCCTATTGTTGCAGCTACTTTTGAGCTGCACAGCATCCACGATAAAAGGATTATAGTAAACTATTTAAAAGGGTGCTGTGAGCTGATCTAGTTAAACAGCATGGCAGGTCCTGCTTTAAATTATTAGATGCTTCATGGGTATGCAAACCAAGCATCATGGAAAAGCTACCAGCAAAGTGTTCAGGCCTCATCTCAGGACCCTGGAAAAGATCCAGTATGCCGTCACTTTGGTAATAAGCATCAATGCAAGTGTTTTGCATACTCTAAACAGAGAACTCTCATGCTCCATCATGCATATTACAGAACATACTTTGTTCTTGAATAGCTACAGCAGACCTCTCCAAGACTCTGGAAACCCGCAATAAATTGATTTTTTTATTTTGAAGTGTTCTCATTCGATGTGAAGGGAATAAAAATAAAATGACAGAGGACACAACAGGTTCTGCTCATTAAACGACAATCCTTTCAGGATATAATCCAATCCTCTACTCTGTGAATCTTCAATATGAAAAGATGGATGGATAGAATGCATGGAGCCTATTGGCTACTTCTCGTTTACATCAATCAACAGCTCTGTTCTTTAAGTCCTCTTGTGACCCCTTTAGAAAATATTTACTTTAAGAATGAACATTTATTTGGATGTCATTTTGTCCAAAGGCATAACAAGGTTTTTACAAACAAAATTAACCATTACAAAAAGCAGATTCCTTTTAATAAAACTTTTAAAAGCTTATTTTGTCCTCATAAAGTGACAGCAACAGCAGGATAGTCCAACCAGTTAGGATGCCGACATTCTGAAGCAGAAATTTCTGCCATGGCCTCTTACTGTTGACATGGACCAACGTAGGGAGCTGCAAGCAAGAAAGACAAAAAGGGAGTTTTCAGTTTGTTTCTGCAGGATTTATGTGAAAGGTAAGTGACCAGTAGCACTCACCATATCAGCCAGACCGACGTATAGAAAGAGCCCTGCAGCTACCGCACCTATCCACTGCTGGGTCGCAAGGTCAGTGGCTACAGACAGAGCAATATATAGCCCAATAAATGAGGTCAGGGCACTGCCCACGTTTAAAAGCAATGCATTTCGGACAGACAAGCCGCTGTGAAGCAGGATGGCAAAATCCCCTGGAGAAATAACACCAACACAGTTATGATAAGTCTTTACCTAAAAAAAAAAAAAAAAACACCATCAAATTAGACGTTGGAAGGGAGATAGCTCACCAAGTTCATGAGGGAGTTCGTGGCAGAGTACAGCCAGTGATGTGGCAAGACCGGACTTCCATGACATGGAGAAAGCCGCACCTATTGCTAATCCATCTGCAAAGTTGTGTATCCCGTCACCAATGGTTATCATGTAAGGCAGTAGGCGCTTTTCTGGAAGAGATAAGATTATGGTTTATGCAATAAACAGAGTGAACATCCCAATTTAACAGACCTGCTTTTTATTGTAAAGCAATCCACTCACCTCTTTTCTGTTTCTTCAGCTCTAAATCAGTTTTTTCTTCTTTATCTTCATTGTCAACCTGAAATGTGTGCTTTTTCTTTAATTTAAAACCAAATTGAAAGTTTTACAGGTGATCTATTTTCACGTTTTAAACGTTTCTATCCACATCTACTGTATCATTTGATGGGTGTTCCTCTACTTCTTCGCAAGTGTTTGTTTTCCACAAATACTTCAGTGAGTTGTATAGGGATTCATTCTTTATTGTTTTAATAAGTTTCTATTTTGATTTTCATTAGGTAACTATAAAAAAATTACAAAACACTTTATTATTGTTTTATTTATTTCTCACCAGATCTGCCTTTGATGAAGACTGTGACTTCTCTTTCTGTTTCTTCTTTTGTTGATACATCTCTAAAACCCCAACATGGTCACAGTGGTGAGGATTAGACCCTTCCTGCAAGAGGTGTGAAACAATTCAAAAATGTAAAATTGTGACAAATGACAATTTGATGGCAAATCTACTTCCAAGAGGTATAAACAGTTATTGAATGATTTATTCCTAAATATAAGGTTGATTAGAAATGCAGTTGAAACCACATGTGTATATCGACTGTATGGAAATAATGCAACGCCTTCTTTCTTTCTTCTTGGCATTAAATCATCCTCAACTTTTTAGGTCAGTTAGGCTTTGAAACATTATTTTCTTTCAGCTACCAGAAGAAATATGAACACATTTAAAATATATCAATTGATTTTAAACTATAGCAATTCATTTAAACAATTTGGTAGTAAGCTTTTTTAAACTACAAGTGTGATTACAAACTTCACACAATGATTTGCAGAAATTCCTGACTGGCAAACCCAAGTCTGATTTGTACAGGCTGCTTTAACTAAACATAGCCTTCCAGCTTCGATCAGAAACTTTCTATGGAACTAAGATTAGGAAGTTATCTCGTCTTGCACATGTAACAAGCAGCCAATCATAAATTACGGTTTCTATGGAAGCGGCCCTATTCCTGCCCACTGAATTTGATGGTTGAAGTTGACACTTCAGATAATTATATGAGGAGTCATGAAATAAATAAATAGAGACAGAAAAAATGAAAAGTATATGTAAATTAATTAAAAAATGGCCATTATTATTTCATGTCTTCATATAAAATGACAGTGTTTAATCATTTTGTTGCAAATTATATAATTTTGATTTCAAAATGTAATATTATATGTTATTTATTGATCTATTAAATAAAGAGATAAATTTAAATATTTAATTGGTGCATTTAATGGTACATTTCTGTATTTCATTTTATATTGCATTATTTTGTAGTTCCTTTAGTTGTGTCATTATACATTTAAACGTATTTATTTCCTACATTTATTGTATTTTTCCCCCTTAACCTTGCATACTTATTAAATAATTTTCAGGGGTAAAATATAGATGTCAAATATATTGATGAAAGTTAATTTGATTTATGAAAGTTAATTTGATTTATTTACAGAAAAAAACCTCAAAACAAACTAAAATACCTTGACTTGATTTATTTTTTTTTAGTCCAATTGTCCCCATTCTTGAACCGCCCCCCTTAACGTGGTGGAGGGGGTTTCAGTGCTCAGATGATCCCAGAGGCTTCGTTACCAGGGGCTTAAATGCTCCTGATAGGGTCTCCAAAGGCAAACATGCCCTGGGTGACAGGCCAGACATAGAGCGGTTCAAAGGGCTTAATGCTGATCGAAATGCGAGGCAAGGGATTTTGCCAAGTACAGTGGCGCTATGCCTTTTTATGGGGGCAAAGAGCAGGCAGTGAGCATTCAGCTCTGAACAGCATTGGTGTTTCGTTATTGAGCCTCTGTGTAAGTCACTGATTGTTCAGAAAGAACACCACTGTTGACCATAAGGGTGTCATCTGACCGTCGGCTGCATGTTTTGAAGATGCGGAAGGAGCTGGATATACTGGATGAGGAGGAAGCTGGACAGACTCGCCAGGTCAATTGACTTATTGGAGGCTTCTCTCTCTCATTTTCCTCCTCTTCCTCTCTCTCTTCTTCCAATACAAACAACGTGTCGTCCACCTCGTTGTCAGATTCATCACTCTCTGCTCCGAGTCGCGCTCCATCTCGTCAGCCTAAGCTGCTCTCCCTGCCTTAGCAACCTTAGCAATTAGCAACCAAATTCCGTGGTTTTCGATTATGATTTTTGATTGATTGATGTTGTTGGGTTGTTTTTTTTTTTCCACCTGTGTGTTTATGAAGCACACCCGCACCGCGAACACATCCCGAATGCGACAAAAATATTCAGAAAAAAGTACGGTGTAAGTACTTCATCAGAACTCGGGTTTTACATGGCCTATCAACAAGTTTTAAAAATGATGTATAGTTTGAGGTCCATACTTTCTACACAAGTTGAAGCAGTGACTCATCAACGCTGAGTTTTGCCGTTACATCTTGTGTTAGTCGGTGATGTCTGTTTGACGCGCCGGCGTTGACTCCAGAGGGTTAACTAGCTTCCTCACCAGGGTGGCCCGTCACTCCCTTAGAGATAGGGTGAGGGGCCTGACCATCACAGTATTTTTACTTCTTCACATTGATGAAGGTAAGTGTCAGTTGATGTTTCAAATGCACCAGGACACGCTGGAGGACCAGGTCTCTTAGCTTCCCTTTGACAAGATGGAGGAGGTGTCTGGGAAGATGGAAGTCTGGGAGTTTCTGCTAATACTGCTGCCCCCGTGACTCCCTGGCAGATAAGGGAAGTAAAGTACGTAAAACTAATGTTCAGTTTCAGTGTCTCCTCCTACCTCATGATGATGATCACTTTCATTTGTGATCATTGCGAAGATGGTTTCCATCAGATAAAATATGTAGACCCCACCAACCACCACAAGCATTTTATAAGTATAGACTGGGGTTTCTTCGTGTTGGTGATTCTCTTCATGTTGTGGTTCCTCTGAGTGAACATGTATGCCCAGTATCTAGAAGACCAAAGAACGGAAATGAAACCTTAATGTCTTCCTAAGATCCATAATGAAAAAAAATTAATTCACGTTATACTTTCACAATAGACGAAGCTTAGTTGTGTAGAGGAAAAAGTGACCGGTTAACATGGTATATAAACTGTAATTCGTAGAATAAATTTTACTTCAATTCTACAAGGGTTAAAATCCCCCACCATTGGTATGAGGTGCATTAGGGCGTCCCCTGTCAGAGAACCCACAGCCATGCTGATGCAGAACTGGATACACATCTGGAAAACATTGGTACACGAGGTACACAGTAGAATCACAATGCCAAAAAGGGCCATGAGGGTAATGATAATATTGGCGAGGGTCGCATAGAGGTATCCTGGAGTAGGAAAAGCAGGAAAAAGAAGAGGTTGGGTATTTAAAAACATCATCAAAAAATGATCAAATATCTATCAGACTTTAATGAGGAAAAGGTCATTCTTTTGGGGTTACATGTTGAAAATAAGTGCAAATGCAACACTACAATAATGCAACCACAGCCGTTGCAGCTTCCATTGCAGCTCTATTAAAATCTGCCAGTTGTTTAGCTTTAAAGTCAAGGTCACACTCACTCTCAGTCTTGGTGAGCCTATCGGGGGTTACTGGTTCTTTAATGTTTGCACATGATCCACTCAGCACCTGCTGGACCAGTGCAGGACTGAGCTTTGCAAAGCCAGATCGTCCCATTCCTGAACTTTTATCAGACAGACCGTAGATCTGGACCAATTCTTCAGCTGTGAAACAGTGCTAAAAAATAATGAAAAACAGAAGAAAATCATCAAAATAGTGCAGTATTTACAGTTTATTTTATTGTTTAACTGATCAGGCTAGCTTGTTATGCAGTATGCATTTAAAAATTATAAAAGGAGATGATATAAATCAACCTCAAATAAAGGCTAAATTAAAAAATAAATACAATTCTTTTCAAAAAAGGACAAAGCAAGGCAGTGGAAATAAAAAGTGTAACAGTAGGAAATATTTTGATTTATAATAATAATAATAATAATAATACTATAATACTATAACGTAATTATAAAAGTAAATATAATGATAATTCTTTTGTTTTCACCTCTTTCTCAAAAGGAATTTTTTTTAGATTACCATCAGGTTTTAAGTTAAAAAAGGTCTAATTAAAGAAATACAACCAACCAGTTTACAATATGAAGTAGTCTAAAAGTTATATAGTCAACAGCTGGGTTTCAGTTTGTTAGAACTACTGTTAAATGGCCCACTGGCTTTTTGTGCTTGCAAACCCTCCAGTATGGCTGGTTTAGAAAACGTTTTTCAGTACTAAATAATATTTTTCATTCACCAAGGCAAATGATCTTATAGAAAAATATCTTTGCTGATCTGAAACATTAGATTTTGACAAAAACAAAATATATTTATGGAGTTTTTTCCCATACTTGAGGTTGCTCCAACGTTTTTTTTTTATATTTAATTCAGGACTTCTAACATGTATTATCTACATACGCACATCATCCCAGGTGTTGTTACTTCGAAGCCCTACACGAGGCTCATGTCCTCTCTGCTTCCTCTGAAAGTTATCAGCATCTTCATTATGGTCA
>JAUZNJ010056964.1:0-15497 GCA_034780135.1 Jordanella pulchra
TTTCACTTTTTAAATGGAATTACTGAAATAAATCTACTTTTTCATGGTATTCTAATTTTATGACCAGCACCTGTATATAAAAAAAGCTTTATAACATTGCTTTATCTCAATTACAAGGTAACTATTTGAATAGACTGGCAGGGAGAGGGTATCTGGTACAGACCAATTGACTTATTTCTAACAGGAAAGGCAGACAACCACAGCAACATAAAAGAGTTCCCATTTTCAAAGCAAATGCTGCAGCTCGTTTGCTCTACGCTAAGTATCCAGGCTCTGAAGGAGAGCAGTTAAAACAAAGCATATGAAAAAAAACAAGAGCTGATGGGAAAACTCCAACACTCAGTTGACTAATGACTAATTCAACTAATAATACAATCAGTTGGATTGAAATCCATTGAATTAGTGTTCAACACACTAGAGGAGGAGGTAAAACCAACAGTTTAGGGCACGAAGTCTCAAATTTATTTCATTCAACAGAGGAAATTTCTTTAATTAGACATAAGAATAAGATAAATATCTAGATTTTTTTTAACTGATATGTTTTCTCTCTGTTTAGTTTGCAGGATTCTCCTCAGAGTCTCTGTGTGAGAGAATCATGGACGCTCAAAGCAGCGTTTTGGTCACAGCAGGTACTTTGGTTTCAAACATGTGTGCGTCACCAGGACATTATTTTATGCTGCTGCACCAGGGGGTGGGTGGGGGGGAGTTAAAAGGACGCTCCTCTGTTGTGCTTCACACCTCATTATATGTTTGCTGTACATCCCTCACACACAGATGGTGTTTACAGAGGAGACAAACTGATCAACCTGAAGCAGATCTCCGACGAGGCGCTGGAGAAGTGCGGGGAAAAGTAGGTCCCCCCCGCACAGGTCAGAAATTACCCAGTTCCCAGCAACCAGACATATTTACATAAACTACTCCGGATAATAGGAGTTGTTCCCTGAAAAATGAGTCACACACACACACACACACACACACAGGGGGCAGTCAGCTGTTATCAGAGTGGCTGGAAACAACACACCGCTGGGCTTTTAGATTACCAGGTTGCCGGGCAACATGGAGCACTTAAACCCATGAGGAAAAGCCCAAGCAGCTCGTCTCCAATGGGAACGAGAGTCCAAGAGGGACGTGGGCAAAAAGGCAGAGCATGCTGGGAAAGGTTATCATCAGATGGGCACAGTGGAGCAGATGTGGGTTGAAAACAAAAGACTGGAATAAAACACTGATAGGGGCTGATGTGACCTGAAGGAATCAGAAAAAAAAGAGTCCCTAACAAATTGGGTATTACTTTTTAATTTGTCAGTATTTGTGTTTTCAATATGTCTTCCTCATAAATCATCATTATGTTTCATGGACCCTGGAAAGTGGAGAAAATACAACTAGTTGCAAGGGCATGTGAGGGAAACAAACAACAAATTAATGTTAGCGTGTTAAAATTTCTGAAAGCCGAGCTTCTCATTTACTCAATTTAAAAAAAATGATTATTCTTTGTTTTTCTCACAGAGGGTCGTCTAGTGTCACCAAGTGTCTGGTTATAAAGCACCATGCACTCAGGACGAAAACAGGAGTGTCTTGTAACAAGCTACAGGTTGGCATGTTTCCTTTAAAATGAGCCTCAAGGAAACAAAATTAGCTCTCATGAAGATGTTATATACGTTTCAGCAGAACTACCAGCATAAATGTAGGTTAAATAATAATAATAATAATATAAAGAAGATGTAAAATAACAGTAATATAGATTGTTGTTTTATATCACACACATGGAATAACCACATCTAAATAACAAAAAAACCATCAGAAAACCTCAGCTTAGCTTCATTATCTACCTGTTGCCATTTATAGTTAATGTTTTTCTAAAAACATTCCTGGTTTGTTTAAAAGGACAAGTAAAGAATAAAACAGACCAGAATCTGTGTTTACTGTGAACAAAAGCAGGAATTTTAAATTCAGTTTTACATGTCTGACATTTAGATGTAAGCATATAAACCTTAGAGGAGATGAAGAATGAAACAAAAACCTGCATAGCTTGTTGATGAATGGCTCCACTGTTTGTGCAGACCTCCTGGGACTCGGACCGAGACGTGTGGTGGGACGAGGTCATGAGTGACTCCTCTGAGGAGTGTGAACCTGAATGGCTGGATGCCGAGGATCCGCTCTTCATCCTCTACACCAGCGGCTCCACCGGCAAACCTAAAGTAATAGATTCATTGTTTTTTCGTCACATTTTATACAAGTGTAATCAACTTTCTTTTCAGAAAAATGTCACATGGTTTTAATTTAACAGAACTCTGTGGGAAGCATCTGTATTCATCCCCCATGTTGAATATTTGTTTTATTTGTTCAGTATTAAGACTTGCAGCTGATTAACAGGCTTTAGGTCTGGGCTTTGACTGGACCGTTACACGCTGGTCTTCAGTCTTTCACAGCCTCAAAAAGCTTTTTCTTCCACTATCAGAGTTTCTTTTGGTTTAAAGGACCCAGCGCGACCCTGACGGAATAAGCGGGAGAAAATAGATTTTTTTAGCTCCTAACCCGGCTATAAATGTACTCCACATTCTCTCCGCCGGCCTTCTTTGTCTTCATGATGCAGTTTGTTCTCTAATGCTTTCTAACAAACCTCTGAGCCATTCAAAGCCCAGCTGGATTTAATTTTTCTTTTCTTATTTAGGTGCATCGAATTTTTTTTGCCATTTCACTTCCACCAATTCCATGCACTACTTTATGTTAGTTTATGTCATTAAATTCAAATGAAATACATTCAGTTTCTTTGGTGGAAATTTGACGTTTGACAAGTTTTGCTAATTTCAGTGGCGATGTTAGACTTTTCATGTCATCTCTGCCTGACTTATAATCACAACAGGGTGTTGTCCACACTGTTGCTGGGTATCTGCTCTACACCTCGCTCACCTTCAAATATGTTTTCGATCATCAACCCCACGACGTGTACTGGTGCACGGCAGACATCGGATGGATCACAGGTCACTCCTACATCACCTACGGCCCTCTAGCAAACGGGGCCTCAAGCGTCCTCGTAAGTCCATGTTAGGTCCTCATTGTGGGACGAGGCAGCAGATTAAAACCAATCTCATCTCACCGCGGCGCCCCTGTGGTTTCAGTTTGAAGGAATCCCAGTCCACCCTCACGTGGGCCGGTTCTGGGAGATCATAGAGAAGTACAAGGTGACCAAGTTTTACACAGCTCCCACAGCCATCCGCTTGCTGATGAAGTACGGACAGGAACCTCTGCAGAAGTGAGTTGAAGCCTTTGTTCAGAGGTTCTGTAGTTTGGACTGAAGATTTGCTTTCTAAGGGATTATTTATTTTCTTACTTTATAAAATAATGTTGAATTTTACTATTTTCTTTAGATTTTTTTTAACAAATATATTAAAAGTGAAGTTATTCTTATTATTATTTTTGTTAATTTATAATAAAACTATATTTATTCACTTTTTAACTTAATGAGTACTTTTACTTCATGATACGGAAATAAACTTAAATCTACTTTTATTACTTCATTAATCTATTTCATTTCTTACTATTATTATAACTTGTCTCTTCCCTGTGTTGATAAAATGTTTTAAATAATTAATTAGTTGTTTTTTTATAATATCATATTTAAGTTTTGTATGTTTTGTTATATTTGTCCAAATCTTTACAATATTTAGTTTGTACTTTATTTATTTATTATTTTCTGTCATAAAATTCAGTTTTGTTATTTTTTTTATATAGTTATCCAACATTCTGTATTTTATTTATTTATTTTTTTGACTTTGCTACATTTAAATGTATTTTTTTCTGTTTATTTGATTAAAAAAATTATATTATTATTGAACAGAAGCTTTATCAACAATAGTATTCAGAATATTATGCATCATGTTTAATAATATTTCTTTTCTTTTGCACTCTTTAAGCATCAAAAGCTCAGCCTTAAAGAAACATGTTTAGTCCTTCTGGCCTTTTGTTAATTTCAAGATGTGCTTTAAAAAAATACAAACCACCACTTATTCGATTTCTGCTTCTTCACAAAAAAAGATCTAGAGATTAAAATAACTTCCTCAAGTATTCAAATGGCCTCTGCGGAGTAAATAAGCTCAGCTTGGTTTCAAACATAATGTGAGGCTGCATGATAAGTAGGAAACACAAACTTATGACCTTTTTAAGTCCAGTCGTTGCCATCTTGCCAGGTACGACCTCTCCAGCCTGAGGATTCTGGGTAGTGTTGGCGAGCCCATCAATCCTGAGGCGTGGCAGTGGTACTACGAGGTGGTGGGTCAGAGCAGGTGTCCTGTTGTCGACACCTTCTGGCAGACTGAGACGGTGAGGCTCTCCCTCTGAATCTGAACGGGATCTCATCATAGCAGGAAAACTTATATTTCCAGATTGTTGACGCCACAGAGATTATAATTCAACATTCACCAGTTTCTTAAGGTTTCCCCATCAGATGTGTTCACTAAGTACAGTAAAAGTCCATTAAATCAGATTATTATTGAGGGGTATATTCATTAAATAAAACTTTTTGTTTAAACTCACAGACTGATGTTTTCAAACCCTAATAATGCCAATTATGATTCTTCACTTACAGTCAATTAAAATGACTTTCAAGATTAGATTATTTTCATTTAAAAAAATAAAATATACAATTTTCATAATTAATATCTCCCTAAAGGTAATCAAAAAGCTACTTTTAATCTTCATCAGAACACACCTTGTGACCTATTGAATGAGACTCTAGTGCAGGGCTCAGTAACTCTTGGACTTTTTACAGTTTTGAAGGTTTTAAGCAGTTTTTTAATCCAATAACTGCTCAGAATCTGTGCATACGAACCTTAAAGGTACCAGTAATGTTTTTAGTGGGGAGTTTTCTGGACAATCACTGATTCTTAAACAGCCAATCATGCAGAATCAGATTTTTACCGATACCGGTTGTTTTTCATCACAGTTTTACAAGATCAAAATATGCCTTCAATAATTTTATCTTACTTTATTTAGAAAATAACAACCACGAAACAATAAATGTCCCGTTTAACTGCAAGAGATAAAATTAAAATAAAGAGTTTTAGAACATTGAACTTTGCAGAAGTAGATAAAATCAAAGATAATCAAATATCTCTCAAAATGACAAAAGGCCGACAGATTAATCGGTGCACTATTGTTTCTAAAATCTATTTCTCTGGTCATTGGGCTGGAAAAATAACCTTTGCTACAACATTCTCCGCAAATATCAACATCCTCCAAAAAGAAAATGCATCCATCTGTTATTCTGCAAAAAAAGTCGTTTTTTAACCCTAAAAAATGAATAAATGGTGATTGTTTTAAAAGTTTAGGCAAATTGTTTAATGTAGATAATTATCATAAATGATGTCTTTCATGCAGAAACTCTCAACGTTTGCTACTCTAAGTTTGTTTTAGCTTTACTGAGGAAAGGACGGCACTTTGGTCAAGTGACATCCAGAATCTTATTGCAAAGTTCTTGCATTATTAATATTTTACCAAATGTTGCATCTCATTGCAAAAAAAGTATTATGATGTCAGTTGTTATTTCTTTTATAGAACTGAATGAACCTGGAGATAACTTTGGTTAGAGGTAGATTAAAGGTTAAGGTTAATACCTGTAGAGTTATACTAATTATTACATTTTGTCGTTTTTAAATCTCCTGCAGGGAGGTCATGTGCTGACTCCTTTACCAGCCGCCACACCTCTGAAACCAGGATCTGCTGTAAGTCACACTAACTCTCATAATGTCAGGTAATATATCCATGAATAAACAGAATATCGCTTGAACATTTATAGCTGCTTTGTTTTTCGTATTTTTCGACGGATTTGTTGCACTCATTAAATAATGAATGACAAAAAAATACAAAAATGTTTTTGGTTTAGATAGAACTTTGGTTCATTCATGTGTAGAAAACAGCCCTAAATTCTCTGAATACTATTAAATAAAATCTGGATGCTTGGGATCTAAACTGAACTGATTTTCTCATGATTTTTTTAGCTCAACATTTTCCAGTCCTACATAAGCTTCAAACCATGTAAGAATAATGGCGTGGCATTGGGAAGAAATGTTTCCTTGCAGCGAGACTATATCCCAGAGTTCTTTCAGCATTTAGTGGGTTCTGCGTAGCTGGCTCTCTGTGGTTTTCTCCACATTAATATCAGCTGTGATACAGACCTCTACAGGAGATCCTTCCATTATCTTAAATTCACTCTTTAAAGAGATGTATAAACTGGAAGACAGCATTTCATTTTTGATTGGGATTTTAAGAGGTGCTGAAGCTAAACTGGGCCTTCTGAATGAAAGAAGTGACTAATTTCAACTCATGTTTCAGACGTTTCCTTTCTTCGGAGTAGAGCCCACCATCCTGAACGAACACGGAGAGGAAGTGGAAGGCGAGGCTGAAGGTTATCTGGTAATTTCTTTTTTTTCTGTGTCTTATAATAAATACAGGAGCTTCCAACCAGAAACAATGCAGTTCAGATCTTATATTTGACCTTTTTTATGGTTCTTTTTTGTACTTTAAAGCAAAAAAAAAAAAAAAAAAAACAACCAAACAAAAAAGATTTTAATTTTCTTCTTTATATTATGTAATACATCCTTCTTCTTGTTTGCAGGTTTTTCGAAAACCTTGGCCAGGAATAATGCGCACAGTTTATAAGAACCACGAGCGTTTCGAAAACATCTACTTCAAAAAATTTCCAGGCTTTTATGTGACTGGTGATGGTGAGACATCAAAAGGAAACGTTCCTGCTTTTGTCATCTGCGTACACAGACCCGCTTCTCACAAGGTCGCAGTGGTTTTGGTTTTAAAACTCTTGGAGGTCACCGAGTCTCTTCTTTTCAGGTGGCAGGCGGGATAAAGACGGATACTTCTGGATCACAGGGAGGATAGACGACATGTTGAACGTGTCGGGTAAGTTTGCTTCATAAAGCGAGCAAACAAATGGAATATTTGAAGTCATTTAGTTGGTGACTTTGTTTTTGTCCTCCAGGCCACCTTCTGAGCACAGCGGAAGTGGAGGCGGCACTGACGCTGCACCCGGCCGTGTCGGAGGCTGCCGTGGTGAGCCGACCTCACAAGGTGAAGGGAGAATGCCTCTACTGCTTTGTCAGCCTCAAAGACAGCAGGGAGTTTGACAAGAAGATGGCGGAGGAGCTCAAGAGACTGGGTGAGGCTCTGACTTAGGAGGGAAACACCCAACAAACAGGGATACTAGTGGGAATATTTCTGTAGAATATTGTATTCAAAGAACAAGGCTTAAATGTTATGTCAAAAATGAGGAAATTAAAAAGCAGCTGGGAATGAATCATTTAAAGGACACGGATTTCACTACAGTCTGGAATCTATGTCCTTCTAAATAAACACGTAAAGGACACATCAATCAACACATGATGTTCAAAATATATCGTACCCATCACCTACTAGTAGAGATGCAGCCATTCAGATTTTTCTGATCCATTCGGATACCGATACCTTGGCTGAGCCATCGGCCGATAACGATCCGATTCAACTGTTGAATGAATGAATGAACCATATATCTTCAGGCCTCCTCTGGATCAAGTCTACTTTCGGAGCTATGACAGAGCAAAACTTGTACATTCTCTAAAGTTTTTTTTTGTTGTTATTTTAGTTTTTTATATAAAAATGTCGCTGTTATAAATGCTATAACAGAGCTTCTAGTATATAGAGTTTGAACTCAGTAATGGATTTTAATTTAGCTTCAGGTTTCAGTATTTTAAACTGAAAATGTCACTATTACCATTTTGTTTTTCATGGAATATAACATACTTAAGATCATTTTTTGTTCTCTAAACATTGAATTCATGTAGATGTTTATTTAACATCTACATGCTCCCCTTAGCTCAGATTATAGCAAACATTAAGACCAGTTAGCATAACAATGTAAATCACACACAGTTTTACATCACAATGGTGACCATCATAGTTGCCTGGAACAGATCAATATGTGGAGGCGCCATCATTTTCTCCAACTGAATAAAAACAAAACTGAGGTAATATTTTTGGGGACCAAAGGAGGAGAGATCGAGAGTTAGCTGACAGCTTCAGCTACTGCAGCTAGAAACCACTGGTTATGGCTGAAATCTTGGTGTCATGATGGACTCAGACCTGAACCTTCAGAAGCACATAAAGGCAGTTACTAGGTCTGTATTTTACCACCTGAAGAACATTTCCAGAATTAATGGATTAATGTCTAAAAGGGATCTAGAAAAACTCATTCATGCATTTATCTTTAGCAGAACTGAATACTGCAACAGTGTCTCCATAGGTTTGCATAAATAGTCCATTAGACAAGTGCAGCTGATCCAAAACGCTGCTGCCCGTGTCCTCACTAAAACTAAAAAAGTAGAGCATATCAGCCCGGTTCTGGAGTCCTTACACTGGCTCCCTGTAGCTCAGAGAATAGACTTTAAAATCCTTCTGTTAGTCTATAAATTACTGAATGAATCAGTATTTCAATACATAACAGATTTGTTGTCAGTGTATCAACCTCCCAGACCACTCAGGTCTTCTAGTTCCAATTTCTAGTTCTGTCCACCCAAAACCAAACATGTAGAAGCAGCATTTAGTTCCTTTGCTCCACCTAAAGTAAACCTAGAGTTCTTTGAGTCAAAGTTAAAAACCCACTTGTTTAAAACTGCCTTTGACGGTTATAGTTAAACTGTTAATTGAGGTATTATTAGTTTATGGTTGTGGTCCAACTGTTTTGTTTGTTTTATGGATGTTTTTTTTTTTGCTTTTACTCTGCTTTTATTTTTCCTCTATTCTATTGTCTATTTCATGTAAAGCACTTTGAATTGTCCATGTATTGAATTGTGCTTCACAAATAAATTTGCCTTGCCTGATATAACTTCAGAATTAATCTTTGATTAATCTTTTTCCTGCTATTTTAGTAAGAGAGAAAATCGGACCAATCGCCACGCCAGACTTCATTCAAAACGCCCCAGCACTGCCAAAGACCCGTTCAGGTAAGTCGTGCACCATCTTTCTCCCTTTGGCCTCCTTTGTTTTCATCTAAAAGGCTCATCCTCTGCTTCTCCTCCTCAGGAAAAATAATGAGGCGAATCCTTCGGCAAGTCGCTCGCAATGAGAAGGACCTGGGGGACCTCTCTACCCTGGCGGACCCCAAGGTGGTGGAGGTGTTGTTCAGCCAGAGGAGCGAAGCTGCTGCCTGAGGAAACATCTCTATTTTTTCCCTTCTTCTGTCATTATGCAACAGTACTGATGAAGACAATCACAGCATCTGGATTCGTTAAATCTGCTCTGTTTTGGACAAAGTTGGGATCAGAGCGCTCAAATGCAGACATTTTGAAACAAAAAGAAATTTAAAAAAAAAAACAAAGAAAATGTTGGGGTTTTTTTGTAGATTTTTGGGCCAAAATGTTAAACATTTTAAATGAAATGATTTATTTTCTTGTCTTTCCTGCTGACACTTAGTGTATATTTTCACAATATATTATTTTCCATGACCTGCTCATAATAAAGTCTTTCTTTCTCGTGCTTCTAGTTGTTCCATATTAATATTAAGAGGCTAAATGTCGCCCCCGTGTGGTAAGAATCAACCTATACAACCTTTTCCTGCTCTGCTATGTAATGCGTGCAGTTAACAGCAGTTTTTAAGAAAACTTGTAAACAAAATGGTTGTTATGGTAAAACAGAGATAATATTTAAAGGTTACAAACTACAGCTGACTTGAAATTGACAAGAAATGTGCCTGGCTCAGATTTCAGTGGAGACGTCCCCTTTGTTTGTCTCCTCCATGGCAGAGGAGAGGAAGGAAGAAACCAAAATGTTGCATCAGTACCCCCAGCAGGCGGACTGCTTGTTACCATGACAACCTCTTTGCCTTCCCCTCCTCCTCCCACCCTCCTGCACTTCTTACTGTAGATGCTTGGTAACTTTGCACGTCCCATTATGTTTTCTTAACATTTGATTTATTTAACTGCTATAAACAAGTGAAAATGAACTACAAACTTCAGGCCAAAAAAAAAAAAAAAACATTTTTGCTCTAGAGTTTACACGTCTGGATAGCTTTAAATTTGTCTTAACCTTATTCTTTTAGACAGAAACCTGGAGTTAAATGATTATTACATACAGATTACCTCTGAAACAAAAAGCATTAGAGCATTAAAGGAGGCACATATAGAGTATTTTTATTTCTTTTGTACCACCTATTTTTACAATTTTTTTAACTACAATTTTTTTTAATTTATACCTACTTTTATGATATATGTAATTTTTTTGTTTTTATTTTCATCTTTGACTCTGATATCTGATTTCTTTATCTTTGAATTTTTTCTCATTGATTTTGAATAAATACTATATTTCTTTTTATTACAGACTATCTTTTTAATATTTCTCCTCATTAAATATATTTTCCTTTACTTTAATTGTGTTATATTTCTAATAATAATTATTTCTGTTTTCAGTTTTTTTACTCCATTTATTTTCTTCTTATTCTATTTATTTTTAATGTAAAAACATAGTTTTTTAATAATTATTTTCCCCTCTTATATCTAATGTTTTGTTGCTAAGTTTAACTTCTCCTGGCCAGTGGGCGACACAAATTCTGCTCTCCTTACTGTTGGTTGCCAGGTCCACTAATACAAACATTGACTTTAACTGCTCAAAAGAAAAGCAACGACATCCATGCAGCCTTTACCTTTACATTACTGCCTTAAGTCTTTATCGACACTAAAATGTTGATCGATATTCAGAAAATTCACCTTAGTTCTGTCACTGAGCGAATAAGATCTGGTAACGCCTTAGTTTTGTGTCACATGACTTAATCCTACTATTCATAAATTATCTTTCAGTTTTTGACTTCATGGAGGTTTAAGTGATTTCTTGGGCCAAAAGTATTCATGGCTTCTGGATCTTTATACACATTTTGCAGAAAAATGCATCCCTAAAATGTGTGGCTACATTATCCTTCACTGTGATTGGTCAGATTGCAAACTGCTGCAGGAGAAGCCCTGTATACAAGTAAGAGGAGAGTGTGAACAAACAGAACCACTTTATTGACCTGCTCTACCATCTGCTGATAGTGAATCAAAGGAAAAGAAGAATACAAATATATTCTAGCACATGCAGCACCGGGTCTGTGCAGCTATGTACAGAGGTAGACGTTTATTACCTGAACAGAACTACAACAGGGACACGTCCTGCAGAGCCAAACAGAGGGGAACCTGGGGAGTTTATGCACAGGAACAAGCATGACCACAAGCTGAAGTTAAGTTTGACAACAAATGTAACTTTTCTTAAGTCTACCTCTAATCAGTTCTGTTCAGTCTGCAAGAAATGAGATGGAGGTTTAAGCATTACCAGCCTCATCATGTGGAACAAAGAGAGCAGAAGAACTTTCATCTGAGCTACACTTAAACTTAAAAGCTCTGGATTTGATAAGAAACAGTAAGGGAACCCAGTCTGGGAGCTTCTAGCTGGATTTATATCAAGATGTAAAAAATATAACATCATTGGTTCAGTGAAAACCAAAACATTTGAAGTAGCTAAAGACATTAAAGTGTCCCTTAGATCAGAAACTGCTTTAATCATTGTACAAGCAGAAAGGTCTTGCTTAATAAACTTGGAATATATAGTACATCTACTGATGCTTTTAAGACATGTTGAAGTATGCCTCCCTCTACCATAGTTCCTGTGCTGATTCTAAACACACGCCTTTAGGTTTTTAAAGGCAGTATTCAAGAGAAATGAACTGTGGCAATATGTGTTACATTTAATATTATGTAAACTAATCTAATTAATCAAGGATACAGTTTTATTCAAAATATATGCAATTATTGCATACAGTTCTAATAACTGAAATAATACTGCTAGAAAAAAGTGATTATGATCCAAGAGAGGTCAAGGATGAGGCTCTATTTTATGTTTTCCACCCCTGAAAGGAGGCGTTCTCAGGTTTATTTCAGCTTCTTCTTTGATATTTGTTGAGACATTAGAAATGTGTAAATAATATGCCCTTTATTTGCACAATCAGGAAGGAGTTAAATACATTTCACAATATTTAGCGCTTATTTGCTGTGTGAAATTTCAATAAAACCCCCCGTAAAAACTCAGAAATCCCTCCCCCCTTAATTAGGCGGCGCTTTCACGGCTCCATACCGATCTCCTTTAAACTGCTTTGTTGTGTTTCCCTAAAGTATCATCCCTCTAAGTGTGAGCTTCAGGGCTGCAGGGATGTGAACCCAGAAGTGGATGAATGCATGCCGTTGGGTTTAAGCCAGAGCCGTCTGAGGCAAACTCCATAAACAAACAAAGGAAGGAATTAATAAGGCTCTTGATGAAGGTCTTCTTTTTGTTTTTGTTCATGAATAGCGAAGACAGATGGTGTAACTGAACTTGGAGCTCACATTTTATATCTGGTAGTTTTACAAGCAATGTAGAACTAAAGCTGTAAAAAAATCAAGCTCGTTTTCACTCAGAATGAGCACATTAAAAACTAACTTAACATGTACATTAAGTAACTATCAGTGTGTTCTGAAAACCATGTATGGAATACTATTTAAAGAAAAGCATTTAGACGTTTCTTTAAATAATCAAACCATCCATTTACGAGGAGTTGAGTATCTGAGGACACTTGAAATTACTTCAAACAAATTTAGAGTACAAGAAACAAAGAGACCTGTAAACCTGAAGAAACAACAAATATGTATACGGCTTCATTCCTAGGAAATAAAGACCTTACAGTTTGGCAGCACCTGCGAGTCCTGCTGGTCCTCCTATAACAAAGGTTTACTACATGCAGAGGAGCTAACCCATCTATTTCAAGTCTGTTCAACCAGTGACACATCCAAGACTTTGAGGATTGGAATCTGCACCATTTTTCTATATTATTGGACAAAGAGAGAAGAAGAGGCAGCATAGAACAACACAAGGATCACAGCAGAGAGACATTCTAGGTGTTTGCTGATCATGATTCATCACTGCCTTGTGACGACTGAACATTTGGCTTTTCTTTTAGATTTTTGTGGCCACAGGAGATCAGAGCAAGGTCTCTATTGCTGCAGAAGAAACCTAAGTCCTTCTATCTGAAATGCAGATTTCATGTCATTCATGTTTCTTTTGACAACAACCCAAACATCTTATCTATTTTCTAATAAATGACTGTTTTTGTTTTTAAATTAGGTAAAGTTTTCTACTGGTTATGTTGAACTTCTGGTGCGTTTTCTGTCTGAATGTTGGCTCACTGGGTTCCGATGGTCCGACGCACAAAGACCGGGCCCATTTTAAACCACAACGGTGCGTTTCTGCAGGAGCTCCTGCTGTCCCAGCGTGAACGTATTCAGAGCTCCCGCTGCGTCCACAGTGTGAACCACCGTCTAACAGAGAGCTGTTAGGTCATCTAGGCTGCTGATTCTTCATTTGTCTCTGTCCGAACCAACGAATGGTTTGTATTGTTGTCATGACAACGTCAGGCCCAACTCTTGTGCTGATTGTCTGGTTGAGGCTTTTGCACAAAGCTGCAGCTGTTGGTAATTCAAGAAGTGGCATGAAGATGTTCATTCGCTTGAAGACAATCAAAAACTGTTCATTAAAATGGGTCCTGGTTGGCCCCTAAAGGACTTTTACTAGTTTTTAAATGTTGGGTGTCCCTGTCTTTATATCTAAACTTAAATCAGTGAACTACTCGTAAACTCCTAAAGTTATTCAGCTTATTTCAATATAAAGAATTGATTTCAATTTAACACAACAATGTGGAAAAGTCTTATTTTTTTATCTTTAGTTCTTAGAATTTTACTTCAAAGCGGCCAAAGTTTTATTATAATACAACAAATCTTCTGAATAACATGAAAGGCAAGTTGTGGCTGTTTTGGGGTATTTTCTTTTCAACAATTATTTCACCTCCTTGGAGAAATCCATGTGTACAAGCAGGACATGAAACACAGAGGAAGATGTATCTACAACAAACACACACAAAAGTTAAAATATGAGCTAAAAAGATTGGAATATTTGCTGGGAAGAGGGAGTTCAAATCAGGTATAAAGAAGAATTAAAGCACAAAAATTATATTATAAAACATAACAAGAACTGAAAAACAACAAGATGATCGTAACTAGATGGACATGTCTGTTAGCTGTGTAGATACTGTTCAAGCCTCGGCTTTCGGAAGCATTGAGCTTTCAGCTGGTGAGACTTTGCATAAGCAGCAGTGCTGTCTGACCCCACAATGACCTTAGGTCTGGTAGTGAGACGTCACCCAGGCTGAACTGACGACCCAGAATTTGAGCCAGACACACTGTAAAAGGTTTAACAGTTTATTGAAAGGAATATCTGGAACAGGAACATTAGAGATAGTAACAGAGAACGGGAGGATAACTAAACTTTGGAGGGTTTTGGAGGTAGGCCCAGAAGAGCGGATAGGCTGAATGACGGGTGGCATTGCCATCAGATGTGGAACCACAGCAGGAACACAGCAGGTGAGTAAGTTGGTCCAAACCCTTGAGGGGTGTAACTTTATTCACAGTCGAGGACAAAAGCAGAGTCGAAGCTGGGGAATCAGGTCCGAACAGAATCCAAATTGTGATCCAACAATCAGAGTCGGGGACAAATCAGTTGTCAGAGCCAGGAGGTCAGATGACACAGAGTGATCCAGAACAAAACCCAAAAACCTTGTCAAAAGGGACAGAAATAGATCAAGGAAAAAATTCAGCAGGTCCGACAGGAGTTCAGGCAGGTTTAGGGTCTCAAAGGCAAACAGGTCAAAACAGGCAGACAGAAGGTACGCTGAACTAGACTCCCCGTGAGGCTCGAAATAATCTGGCACATGATCCTGGTCTGAGGCAGACTTTTAAAGACAGGAGTGCAGGTGGAACTGATGAGTTGATTGAGAGCAGAGCAGGTGGAGATGATTAGATGATTAGATTAGATTAGATTAGCTGGTGCACAGAATCATGACAATTAATCTGTTTCCTCAAACATCAACTGTAGAACCCTGTAAAACACATACGACTATAAGCAGCTCGTTTATTACAGCTGCTTCATTATCTATCATAGAAAAAGATGTTTTTCTTCTTTTTCATCTGCAGCCACTAGAGTGTTTATCCTTCAGCAGGGTCAACTAGAAGGACAAGCACGCACTCACTCATGTGTGAGACTAGTTTCTGTGCTTGTGACATTAATAAAACAGCGTAAAACACAGAGTATTTATTCTCTTTGTGCCCCTTTAGACAAAAATCAGACCTCATAAAACAAAGCTATTTAGTTCCTGTGAAATTGTCTAACTGGTAACATTGATAATTGACTATAAATGACATACCTATTAATCAAATTATTTGTAAGATATATATTTTTAAATTACAGACGTTTTAATTTAAAAAGTTATATAAAAGAAATATTTAGCCCCTGACAGATTTATTTATTTATGTGTGACATGAAACTCCTACTGAACCTTATAGGAACGTTAAGTGCTTTATTTTAGTTTAATAGAGTGTATGCATTATGCTTCAAGCGTACACAAATAA
>JAUZNJ010056964.1:15597-28803 GCA_034780135.1 Jordanella pulchra
GAACCTTATAGGAACGTTAAGTGCTTTATTTTAGTTTAATAGAGTGTATGCATTATGCTTCAAGCGTACACAAATAAATAGCAACAACCCTTTTCTGTGCCGCAGGCACAAAATCAGCCTGCATGCATAGGTTGCTCCTTTTTTTGTTCTTTGAATAACCCAAAAAGTGTCAACTGTCCTTCCCTCTTCAGCTGGTTTACCTCTTTGACTAAATGGCTGCAATAATCACATCATAAGATTCACGTTTTTTTTTTTTACTATTTACTAAACAATTATGTTGGATTATGTTGGACAATCTGCAAACACAAATTAAACAATGTCTTGAATTTGAACTTGTCTTAAACTAAATTAAAAAAAGATAATCTTTCTCCTGTCTTAGGATTCTCATTCTACTTCTCATGAATAAAAAAAGTCTGCTTCCATGATTGGCCCACATTTCCAAGATACATCAAAAACAATCATCTTTGCAGCACAGCAACATGTTGAAAGTCCTCTCTGATAGTCCGACATTTCAGTTAGAGTGAGATCCAAATGCTTAAAAAAATTAACATTTAAGCACAATTTTAGGCCACGAATTTTATTTACACCTAAGGCCACTTTTAAGTGTTTTTCTAAAAAATGTTCATTTTTGTTTCTAAAAAAAAGACCCTGGAAAACATTCTGTAACATTTTAGAAGAATATATATATTTTCCTATCATATATTAATGCAAAATTAATAATCTTAATAAGTCCTTGAAGTAGCAAAAATTAGTGAACTAATGAGTTCTTGAGATTATTTCATAATTACTATCAAATTATTACAAACACTGAAAAACACCATTAATTAGCAGCAGTGTTGGTGCAACAGCCCTTAATTGGAAAAGAAATGGAGGCACAAAAAATTTTAAACATGCCAGTAATTTTATAATTGGTCAAATTAAGTGAACATTAGAACCATTAATCAACAATAGTGTGGAAATAATGGGAATTGAAATTAAGGCACAAATATTGATCCATAGAAGTTTTTAGTGATTTCACTAAAACTTTCACTAAATAATCCTACGGTAACCACTGAATCACCAGCAGTTTGATGTGAGCATTGATATGAAATCAGAGCCCAGATGTTGGAGCAGTTCCAGCAGATAATAAACCAACTAGCTAGCAGTGACTGGCTTCAGTAGGCTGCAGGACAAAAGAGAACAGAGCAGAACAAAGCTAATCAGTTAGCCTAGCCTTAGCAGACAGGAAAGGGGGGAGCTAAATTGGGATCAACCAGATCAGCAAAACAATTAGTTACCCCAGCTAGCAGCAGTAAAAGGAGAGGAAGGACCAAATTTGAATAAGAGAGGAAGGCAAACGTAAACCAAAAGGTAGATAAGGAAATGTGGCTGGACTAATAGTCCGTGGCACGACTAGTCTCAAACAGCATAGAATACGATGCAATTAAATTAAATGGATGAAATCAATCATATAATAAATCATCCAACAAAGTTTAACAAGGTAGCTAAGCATCAACATCAAACCTATGTCTAAATAATGTCTGCCCAGGTAGTTAGTATCTCAATGGAAGAAAATGGTTTCTTTACGTTTTTAGTTCCTTCATCAAGTTGGGAGATTTTTCAGTCAGACTGGTTCTTGGAAGGGAAACGTTTGGTTCTTACCCAGACTTCAGCAGCAGAGTAGGAGGCAGGAGTGGCCCACAGGGACTGATGGCCAAAGCAATTTGTACCACTTGTTGACTGACTTAAGGCAGTAGACTACATTTTCTCCTCTCTAATCAGGATCTCTTTTGATTATAGGTGTGATAACAGTGAAAACAATCAGCGATTTGTTTAACTTATCCTGAGTCTGTTGGACATTTGAGAAAATACCTGTATTCAAAACATGCCCTGTGTCTTCAGTCTGTTTGATGTGAAGCAAACTTGATATTTTCTAACAATTATTTCGTTAATTGCCTGTTTTTTTTTTTTTTAAAGGTGGTATATAGTAATATATCCACAGATGAAATGGTGAAATATTATTTTTTAGCATCTAAAAAGCTGCAATTGACCAGGGAAGCACAAACACAGTACATATGCCGTAAACAATGGAGTAAGAATAATGTTTTATGCTTCTATCTGATGAATCACTTTGTCCTTCAGTAAATTTAGCTCATTAATGGAGAACACAGGATGCCTGATAAATGTTTTCCAGGAAAACCACTCCGCCACAAAGGAAGAAATTAGATTATTCAGCTGAGGAAAAAAAACAATGAGCTCAGTCTTCATGTTTGCAGCACAAATGCAGTAAAGAGTTTTTATAGTTAGGAGGACAGAAGCTGAATGCTGCCCTCATCTTAATTAATTGTGTTCTTAGGAACACAGAGAGAAAAGGTCTCTGATGACCTGAGGCTTTTACATGGTTCATACAACACAATAGCAAATCGAACCTCAGCGTTCTGCCTGTGTCTTTCCCTCTTGCCCTCTTTCATGGACCTATGATAAAATCTATGAAATAAAACGGAGAAATCCAAGAGGTAAAAAACTCAGCTATAAAATGCCTCATGGCTGTGATGAACCCTTCAATCAAGCCATGAGCTAACCTAAAAAGGGTCAGAAAAACTTGAATTAAACCAGTTAAATATTTTTTTATCTGCTGCAATATTTGAATTAAAGGCTATTAGTCCAAAGTGAAGTTGAGCATATCAGCTGTCAGAACAAGTTAAAAGAACTGAACAAAAACACTAAAGCCATTTTTCTGCTTTAAATCTTGCTTGGTCTTCTTAAACATTAACTGTTAACGTTTGGAGAACACTTTAAAATGCTTCTGGGGATTCTGAGATCTATGTGTAGGACAGCTAGCTTTTGGTCTCTTAGAATGAGCCTTTCAGAGCCATAAAAATGCATAGTGAGCTCTGATTAGTGGTCCCTGACAAGAACGGGAATTCTGTTAAATATGACTACAGTGAATGGGTTGGTTTAACTGTCATTCGTGCTAAATCTGCCATAATGTTAACGGGATTATTACTGTGAGGCCTGTTTGTTTCAGAAGCTTTTTTATGGACAGAAACTTAAGACACTAAATTTGGATTCCCTTGACCGAACCTGTATTCATTTGAAATTATTGGACTAGTAATAAAAAATAATAATTTACCGTAAACTGAAACAGGATTTAATGATTTGAAAATGAATTAATTTGAATATTTTTATTTAAACTTGTATAATTCATTTGAAGTTTTAAATATCACTTTCTTTTTGTCAGATAATTGTACCTTTAAGCTACAGAGTGATAAAATACATATTCACTAATGACTCAAAGGACTGTCTCATATTTCCATCTTGTACTTCCTCAAATTTTCAGCCAATTATTTTTTATAACAGCTCACAGTAGTGTCTTTTCACATAATAAAACTCAACTTAGAGTCCAACATGGTGGTGGTTTGTAACTGCATTGCTTCTTCAGAAACTGGACAACTAGATGTAAACAACCAGAAAATGCTGAAAATATCGAGCCATCAGTTTGTGACCTAAGGCCCAATCGTATTTTGGAAATTTAAATTTCTCCTTCTAACATATAAAGCCCTAAATACCAAAGCTCCATCTTATATCAGAGATCTAATTGTTCCTCATCCACACCCTGAAGCTACCATGGAGTCTTTTGCGCACCTTGGTGACTTTAGCTTGTGGGATGAACCAATATGGCACCAAGCACCCCGTCTCTTCTTCTGCCATGGAAGGCATGTCAGCAAGTTAAGGTGATTCTCAAACTATTCCTTCCATAATAAAACAATATCTCCATTCAAGATCTTCTCACCTCTAGTTAAAACATTGGTAGGAAAGCCTCCTTTCTCTCCTGGAGGCAACAAATTGTTTACCAGAAGTGCTTTGAGGGCAACTAATAGTCTTACTCTATGGTCTCCTCCTCCTCCTTCCAAGCTGGAGGTTTTGCCTCTGTGACCAACAGAGACACGCTGGGCCTCGCGATACCTGGTTGCAGCTAAGAGCAGGGTGAATGGATGTATTAAACCAATGAGACAGCTTTCCATTTTTAATTAATATTTTTTCTTTTCAACGGGGCTACATTGTCTAAGGCAGTATTCAGGGAACTAAGGTCCTAACCCCATCAACAAAATGATCAATTTTTGAAGGATAATAATTTAAATGTTTGCCCTCTGCAGTATTGTTAAGTGATACAGAAGATATAAAAAGTAGAACAGATTCTTTAAAGTTCAGGGTTGCATAGCGAAGCTTTGAGTGGAGGTGAGCCTGACTATTTCTAGCTAGTATTGCTTGACCTCCCAAACATGTTCAGGTTCAAGACAAACACAATTTGTTTTGCTTTAAAGTTAGAAATAAAATAATATAAAGAGCTTACAATGCAAAACACAAATATTAAATATGATCAAAGTTCTACTAAATGTTAAAAAACAATGGCTCAAGTCTTCCTCTAATCTATATTCTCTTAATTTTTTTCTCTCTCTGTTACTACTATGGGTGTGACTTGTACCTCCTTCCTGCTGCTGCTGCTGCTGACATCTGACATTAAAAGAGCAGGCCGGTCTCCAGACAGCATCAGCGTTTGTCTCTGAGTGAACAGAGGATTCAGTGTAAATTATTCAGCAGTGGTGGGTTCCTTTCAGGGCAGCCGAAAGTAAAAGCAGAGCATCCTCTTCTTCTTCTCCTCTTTGCTGACCCACACAGAGACATCAGCAGCTCCCAGCCTGCAGCTGGGGAAACATTCATTATTCATTATAGGTATCCTGGACCCTCTGGTCCTCGCTTTATCAATTTATCAATCCTTCTAACCCATTTTCAAAAGCTCTCTGAAGAAGCTTTTCACTCACTCATTTGATTTCAAACTGTTAAGGCTAGAAAAAAAACTAAACCAGAACCACAGCTCTACTCTTCTCTCTTAAGATTATCAAAACTATGTTATCTTGCTCTTGATAAAGATAAATAAAGAGAAATTAAGCTATTTGATATGGTTTGATACTGTAAACACCTAAAGATGGGATAAAAAGGATGATTGACTATAGTGTCTTGTAATCGTACTTCCTTAGCTGTTTTCTATATAATGTCCTCTCACAATCACACACTTAAATGTATTTTATTAAGTTTTTATGCTATAGATTAACACGGTGTGGAACATAGTTGTGAAGTGGGCAAAATCCACAGATTTTTTTCCCCATTCTTTATTGTAGAATAGCTTAGACTCAGATTAAACTGAGAGCATATGTGAACCTCTATATTCAATAATTTGTCAACAATTGCACCCCTTTATCCAGTCTTCTATAGTGAATGACTCACATTTTTAGTAGGTCTGCAGTGGTGCCAAACTCTGTGTTGTTTTTTTGTAGGATGTTTTTTTTTATAACCCAGTTCCCCCTTGAAATTAATCACTGAACAGCAAACATTGCTGTGTTCCTTGGTCTTGACAATATTCAGAACAGCTGGATTTATGCATATATTAAATTAAAACACAGATAAAGCCTATTTTCTGTTTAAGGTGACCCCTGAATGAAAGTGGTTTAAATGGATTTTATTCACTGCACTGCTTCCCCCTGTGGAGGCGCCGGACAGTTTGCCAGCATCTCTTTGAGGCCAGCCAATAGTCTTTCTCAATGACCTCTCTGAACTCCTCCCACACCCAAGTTTTTGCCTCGCCGACCGCCTGGGTAGCGGCACAATTGGCCTCCCAATACCTGCTTGTTGCTTCAGGAGTCCCACAAGCCAACCAGGCCCAATAAAACTCCTTCTTCACCTTGACAGCATCTGTTACTGCTGGTATCCACCACCAGGTTTGCGGATTGTCGCCACGACAGGCACCGCAGACCTTTAAGCCACTGGCAGCCACATTGCTATGTAGGCAGAGAAAATGGCCTCGGACTCCATGTTTCCAGCCTCCCTTGGGATCTGGGAGAAGCTCTCCGGTAGTGGGAGTTGAAAATGCTCTTGACGAGGGCTCAACCAGACATTCCCTGCAGATCCTCCTTACTTGGTTCAGAGCTAGGGGTCCAGCTCTTAACCCAAGGCGCATGGCTCTCATGGCACGTGATGTCGCCCAGTACAGTGGAGCCGGGACCTCACCCTGGAGCCAGGCCTGGGGTTGGGGTTTGTTGGTGGTGGTCGGGTTCTTCCTTGAGGGACCCGACTGGGCCCAGCCTGAAGGAGTGATGCAAAGCCATCATTCCCCAGTGGGCTCACCCCCTGCAGGGGGAAATATGAGGGACCGGTGCAGAGAGGACTGGGCAGCAGTCGGAGGCGGAGGCCCTGGCAACCCGATCCGCGAGCACTTAAACTAGCTCTGGGGACGTGGATAAACATCAATCATTTCTTTAAAACTCTAGTTGCCTTTACTTTTTGCACTTTTCAAAAGTAGACAGACAGGAAACAGGACTACAACCTGTGACAGCCGCACTGAAGACCAAATCCTCTGCAAGCTTATCCCCTGCACCACCTCCACAGCCATCATGAATCATTCCCCTTTATTTTTACAAATAAGCTTGATGATTAATGAGTTACATATAAGAGATTATGCAGCTATAGATGTTAGACAACTGAAGTGTGAACTGAGTGGGACTCACTAACTTTAATTTGTGTTAACATGTTCACCACATCCTTGTCTGTCTTTCACTCTAGTTTACTTTACTTTTGTTAAACACATTATGTAAGGACCTCACAACATGCATCTTAGAGGCCTGTATCTTGCGTGACACACTGAAAAAACATGACTAAGATGGCACATGTATGACCGTAATGAAAGAGGATTTGACTTTTGAGAGGATGCAATCTTCTTATTCATGTTCTCTGTGTCTGTCCCCCCTGACCCACTGTAATCCTGCGCTCTGCACTGTAATCTGTAGGCACAGTCAGAGATCAGCTTGAACACAAATTCATTTAAAAGACTCAGGGCACAAAATCCACTGGGAATTGAAACTAAGACATGTTTCTGGGCTCCTGTGGGTGTTTTTGGGTGGTTTACGATAAATTATCTAAACAAGAGCTCATTTATCAATGTCTTTGGTGAATAAGAGCCAGCACTCCATGTAATGTTCTCTGCCTGCCTTCCTGTGAAAAATTACCAGCTTTTCTCAAGGCCGCCTCAAAATGTCCATGTTAGACCATGAGTTCAGTCTGATGTCCATGGAAATCCAAATACCACCCTGCGGAGTTATGGTCCAGTTCAATTCTCCGAAGGCCAAACAGCTCCTTATGCGAAGGCTCATTTACCCACAGAAAGGTAAAGAATTTTGATTAAATTTCAATAAATTATGGAAAATAAAAATAATCTAAGATGCCGTTATATTACTATGCACTTTTTAAAACTTATTGACTTATAGGTTCAGATTTAAAACATAACCATATAAGAAAAAAAAAAAAAAACAGAGCAGGGCTTGTAAATACACATTCTTGTTTATTACCATTTAATATTTATATAAGACGATAGATTATTAGACTTCTTTTTTGACACAGACGTTCCATTTAAAACATTCATAATTTGTTTTCAGAATCCATTTTTCTTGTGAAAAGAAAAAAAAAAGAGTCCATATCCAACAGTAACAAAGACAGCCTAGAAGGTACAATAGTTCACTTAAAAACTGGTGTTTCATGTGACAACAAAAGCAGCTCAAGATTTCCCCTTGGGATGAATTTATCATCACAACCGAGCCGAGTGACCACAAAAGACGAGAGCTCGAATGTACATGCACTAAAGTGCTAGTGTTCAAAAGGCATGCAAGTATTCGACTGTTTTCTTTTTTTTTTTTTACTGCCTTTCAAATATGCATAAGTTTCTTCAGGTTTATTGTGTCAACAAAGACAGACATTCATCTTAACGTAGAATTAAATCAGGATATTAGCATCAGAAATGACATCATGGGTCTCTTTCAGAAGGATGAAGGAAAGGATTTTTCTTATATTTTTTTGTCATTTTGTTTGCTTTTGGTGCTGAAAGAGAAAAGTGAGTCCGACAGGCAAGTAAATTAAAACAACAGGTACAGAAACATGAAATAATTTGTGAAAATAAAACATTCCTAGTGCAATGTTCAGCGAACCCGTTTTTTCCATCTGAAGCCGTTTCAAATCCATAGAGAACACATTTAAACATGTAGATTAATGAGTAACTTAAACATACGGATGCTTCTCAGTAAATTAAAATATTGTCAAAAAGTGAAAACATGCCACAGATTCAATTCAGGAAGTTATCCTCAAAGAGATTAATTACAAGAGAGTGGAACATTTCAATGAATTTGAAAAAAAAAATAACTAAGGAAGAATCAAACTTAAATATCTTGCAAAATAGAATACAAAATTAGACCAATAAAAAAAAGAAATGATGGATTTGGGGCAATGTTAAGGCCTATACAATCAAGGGGGTGACTGTTGGCCTGAATCACTAGGAGTTGAACTATAGTTCACTGGTAAAAAAGAAAAAAAGTTGGCTTTTAAAAGCACAGTCACAAAGTTTTTCTTTTTAAATTGAGTGGAAACAAAAAAAAAGTATGATTAAAAAAGGTGAACAATGATCAAGGATAACTTCAGAAGAAAACAGAGGAAGAAAATGAGAAGCTAATTAAGAATTTTGAGAATGTAATCTGCAACAAGCAGCTAACCAAGACATATCCAGGACTTGGGGTACATCTATCAAACTTCTCGTTTTAAGCCACTCCTGAGCGAGAGACAACATCAGATACATCAAACCGTAGCGTAGCAGAGAAAAAAGTGAATTGTTTCTCTGTGGTTCAAACTCTTCTCTTTAGATTAAAGTTTGCATTTTATTTTCCAGAGCCTGAAGCAAGAGTGAAAGTAGAGCGTTCAAGTACTGTTGGTCCACCAGGATTCTGAACTCCACAGCCAAACAAAGCAGTCTAACAGGAACATTTAAAGAACCTAAACTGTTCTGACCAGAAAACTCCATTCAATTCTTATTTTTAATAAAGCTCAAATTCACAATAAATCTTTCTTTGTGATGCTCTGCAAGATAAATAGATTCAATAAATTCCCACTTATACATACATAAATCCATCCATTCCAATATTATGCAACAATACAGACATATCATATCCAGAATCTACTTCCATCCTAACAGCAAAACAACGCAAACTATAATCCAGATTAGAATACGAGTTCATCAGCTACTTTCCTCAAGATGTTTACTTTGTACTGATCTCTCCTATCGAGCAAGCATGTGGTAACTGTGGTGAGGAAAATCTCTTGTTTAACAGAAAGACCAAATCCCCAGATAGAATCGTTGATTTAATGTCAACAGAAAACTAAAGCAGCCTGGGTTCCTATAGAGCCTCAGCAGTAAACAGGCTGATGAACTCCAAGCCATGACGCATTGATGCAGTGATTCATGCAAAAGGAGGACTGACATTATGGAAGCATTCTTATAGATATTGTGTAAAAGTTTCATTTTTCATGACAATGAATGGAAATATGTGAAATATTTCACTCTGTCTGTAAAAATCAATATGAGTTTCATTTCTGCATTGAATAACTGCAAGAACTTTTTCTGCAATATTTTTATTACTGAGATGAACCCGCACAGGCACCTCTCATGGAAATGGGACTTTTCAGTGCCTTGATTGGATGATATTACAGTACATTCCAGATACTTCCAAGCAGTTCTGGTTCCTTTATTGGTCAGCTGGTGCTACTTATTAAATACCTCCCCCCCTGCTCAGGCGCCATGTTTTTAGGGTATCTAGTTGTGGGGGGACATTACTGAGGTACTGGGTATTTTCAGGCTTATATTAAGGAAGAGAGAAAAAGATTTAGGCAGCCTTCAGACTGGTTCCTCTTCGTCTAGGATGGGCTTCCTTTGTCCCATCGGTGGGAAGGTGAACCTCCTCTTCGTACCCTCACTCCACTTGGGGGAAGAGGAGGGGGAGTGGGCGGCCCAGCGTGAGGGGGGGCGGCGGTTAGCTGGGCAGGGTGGCCTCAGGAAGCAGGAGTCCAACGGTGGAGCCACCGGAGAACGAGGCAGGTCCTGCCAATGACAAGGAGCTATCAGAAGAAGAAGAAGAGCAACAGAGTATCTGCATCCGATCGACAAAGAGGAAGGTGAACAGATTGAAACTGAGAAACATGAATGAGACAAAGTTAGTAAAATCTCAGCAGGTCGGGATGTTTTAATGACAACGTTGTGTCAGGTGAGAGAAATGAAAATTACCGAGGTCAGTGAATGTACTAGTTCACATTAGGTGAGATGTTTAATGCAGAATTAGGCAACTACAGGAGGTTTGAAAAAGTTCACTCATACACAGAGGATGGAAGAGCATGATGCTTCTATTCCCTCCAGAAGTCTGCTTAGAGAGAGAGGGTGTGCTTACTTGGCTTGAAAGAGGCCAAGGAAGCGAGAAAAAGAGGACAGGAGGAACAAATTCTCTTCATAACCAATTCATTTTCACTGCTTCAACAACTCAACCAGTGGCCTAATTCAGTTATTGCTCTTAGACGGCTGTTAAAGTGCAGGGAAAGTGTGTTTGTAACCTTAAAGATTAATTATGGTTTTCCTCTTTTGTCAAAATGTTTCAGATCATCAAATAATTTTTATACAAAATACAGATGGGATGATGTTCTGTTTCTGAAAAGCAGCCTTAAATTTTTACTTTGGTTTTTGGATGTAAATCATCCAAAGAAGTTCCATTTTTTTTCTTGTCGGGTCTCCGAATGTTAATGTTGAATCATCAACTAAAACAATTTGTGGTGGTTGACTTACTGTGTTTCTCTGAAGTGCCTTTAATCGCCTTCTGAATGTCAGTTACTTTTCCTCTGATTTGTTCATGGATTTCTTTAGACATGTATTGTACAATTACTTCGTTTGTACATTTGGCTCACTTTTTTTCCCATCTTATATTGATATTAGTTTGATGATTTGAAACAGTCAAGACAAAAAAGGAAACGCAGAATAAATCTGAAAGGAGCTGAACACTTTTTCACAGAACTGTGCATTTTAACTGAAAAGCAACATCAATGCAAAAGTAAAAACAAACAAACTAAGATATACTACCTTCATGGACACCTGAATGACTCATAAAATAATGAACCACAGTCAGAAATATGGGAACAGAAAATCAGTTCCTGATTCAAGGAAAAAAAAAAAACAGAGATCTCTGCAAAGTTTTCATCTTGGTGCGATACACCACATCCCAGGTGTCTGTTCCACACAGTGAGAAACTTATTTGCCTTCTTGGCAAAAAAAAAAAATCCAAACATTGTGATAAAAAAAGACAACTCATCATTTCCAGAATTTACTTCAGAAGGAGGAGCTATACAAAAATAAACAAAAACCATTAATTTCAAAGCATCTAAATGCTCTTTAACTCCTTCTGTACACACCGCACCATGTTTATATGCTGAACCTACAGCTACACACTCATATCCGTCAAAACTTGTTCAAATATTATATATACTGTAAGCAAAACCAAAGGCAGTTTGGAACAAATATCTATGAAATAACTTGTTTGGTGTAACAAAATAAGATAAAAAAAAAACTGAGACAGAACTATGATTAACATCTAGTATTTTGTGGTCTAAATAGTTTTACAGAAAAGTGGACATAGTTTATTTAGATTAGGTTAAGTCAGTAATTGTAAGAAGGATTTGATTAGTGTAAAACTCAATAAAGATGTAAGATGTGCGAGGAAATGACTGACTGGATCAACTTGGAGAAAAAAAAAAAATCCAGCCCCAATTTGAAATCTCCTCATATTGACAACATCAGACCTGGAAATCAGTCAGACTTGTGTGATGGTCACCAGGACACCTTTTAAAGGCGACAAATCCATCATTAAGACAAAATCTAATGAATAAAATGACTTCCTTGGTTTCAAACAGTGTATAGTGGAGTATGAATATTCATCCAATGATCATCTGTATTTATTCCATATTACGGCCACACTGGTTATATATTTTCTTTGTTTTTTTGTTTTTTTTTAGTTAAAATGGAAAAGTAAGTTGTATTACATGTAACTGTCATTCATATTCATTTTGCATAATGCCATATTTAGTCTCATTAATATAAAAAAAAGTAAGACACATTTAAGGGTTGGTCAGGAATTGTGAGATTGTAAAAACTATTTGCACTTTAAATTAATATGGATTCTGATCATATATTTAGATGTAATATTTAAACAAATAAAAATTAAAGTTAACATTTAGATTTAGATATATAGCTATAAGATGTGACAAAGTGTTTTTCCACATTTTTCATTAATCTATAATACATGTTTCCTTTAGACTAGGTAAACATCACAATTAGCAAAGCTTGATATTTTACTTTTGGTGGTTCTTCACTAATATTATAAATTAGATTCTTTTGATTTCATCGTACCATAAGCTATAATTTAGATCATATTATATGAAACTATTTTGATTTGAATTTCAATATGTGGTTTTTAGTGAATAAAATTCAAAAATCAATGGGGGCGTCACTTAGCTTTCAATTAGCTAAGTAAAAAAAAGAGAAGCTTAATTTAGCTTTCAGTCCTGAAATAACCTGTTACCTTTTATGTAGATGTTCACTTGGTTTGGTGGAAAAAAACCCATCTCCATTTAAGTTAGATCCATACAGAAATTTTAAAAGAATAACGAAAAAGAGAAAACATGAAAAGCTAGCAGTTACGACATTAGCATGCTAATATCATAACATTTTGAGCATTACAAGTGCACTCATTTCTTTTTAAAGTTTAAAGGGCATACATCATCAGATTTCAGAGTATTCTTTTTCAAAACATATTTTTTTCTAAAATACACATTTATGAATCAAACAAGCCTTTTATATTTTTCAGGGGGCAGCAGTACCAAATATATGGACATAACATCTCCAACAGTACCATATTGAACAGTAACCAAACAAAAAGGATACAGATACATCTAAAAAAAATTCACTACTATGAAAAATGCTATACTTTTATTGGATTTTTTTCCTCAATTAAGAAAGAGAAACCCCAATGCCATATTACATTGATGCTCCAGTAGGAGCCTGAACCAAGCACCAAGTGCATAGAAATAAATGTGACTTTCCATAATCTCTGTTTAAAAAAATGTTTTATGGATCTTAACTCGTTATCATTATAATTGTTGAGAGATCTAATTTGGTGTATACTATTACGATCAAGTATATATATAAAAAAAAACCTTGAAATATTTTATCCTATTTGTAATGATCCTATATGACATCTGAGTTTCACTTTCTGAAATGAGTGACAAAGTAGCTTTTTCATGATATTCTAATTATTTAAC